>PVIJ01008625.1:0-72766 GCA_004024925.1 Scalopus aquaticus
AGTTTGAAGCCCTGAAAGAATGATGTCAGCACAATCACCAGATGGTCATTGGTCATAATAACATCAAAACAGAACTTCCTGACTCACATACCTCCTCCCCTCCCAGCTTTTGTCCCTTTAAAAATTCTTAGAAATAATCATCCATCATCGACTCAGGTTGCTGAATCCTGAATAAATCTGATTTCCTCCTTCCAACTCTTACCTCTGGTGTACTGGCTTTTGAGTTGTGAGTATTTGGACCTTGACTCTGGTAACAAGACTTGTGGATAATATACTTATTCACTTACCTTTGTAAAACTCACATTAGACTCATATCCTTTTCTTTGAGATTGCTCATCATCAATGAATGATTTCTGTATTGTAACAGCCTGAATAAAATTTTCTCCTTAGCCAGTTAGTGCATTTTGTCTTCCAAAAGAGGAAGTTGTGATACATATGTGCTTGCATTTGTCAAAATATCATAAGGTGATATAACTCAGGTTTGTGTATATAGGGGCAGAGAGGAACTTTCCCTTTAGCCCTCTGGGTAATTCTCTGGCTGCTTGAGCAAGTAAACAAATTAACATTAGACAGAGTAGTAGAGGAAAAGAAAAAAAAAATCACACACATATGGAGAATGTGCATGGATGTAGTATATCTTGGAGCTAAGGAGTAGGACAAGGACCTGGAACTTCACGGAGAGAGGAAGAGAAATCCATGACGAGGAAAGAATGACTCACAGATGAATGGCAGATGCTCTGTAATTAGATCTTTGCCTTACCATGTAGATAGGTTTTTCTGATAGAACAGTTATTCCTGGTTTAAAAAAAAAAAAAGACACCTAATTCTGATAATAACCCCATTCTCATTCATTTTGGCAGTTAAGGAAGTGGTAAACCTTTCTCATTAGTCTATAGGGTCAGAATTTGCCTCAACTAAAAACAATTCACATACCAAGTGACATATCTTGGAAAGACCAATCTAAATATCTTGAAAAGGGCTATTATTCAATCAATTCACTGAATATAATTTTACCTAAAAAGAGAAATTGGAGGAATGTAAATAAGCAGTGAACTAGTTAATAATATGCATGCTTAGTTTATGGGGGAGGCAAATGGATATCTGCAATTTACCTTGAAATATATTTTTAAAAAGAGATGATCAATCTTTCCATAGAAGGATGAGTTGCTAAACAGTTTGTGATTAAACAAGTATAATAAAATTTTAATTATTGCCTCACAGTGGTGAAATTATTAATGTTTACATCAAATATAATGGTGAGATATTGAGACCTTTTCCTCTAAAATTGGGAAAAAGACAATTATATCCTTTCCTACTATTTCTAGATAATTTTTTACTATAGGACTTAGTGCAATAAAGGAAAGGAAAGAAACAAAAGACATAAAGTTGTATTGAAGAAAATAAAACTTTCAATTTTCAAATGATAGGATCTTTTATGTAGAAAAGCTTAAGAATATGCAGAGCAATTACTAGTATTAAGTGAACTTAGCCAGGTCAAAAGATAGAAAGTCAATCTATGAATATTAATTATACTTTTATGTACTAGCACAAATAGTTAGAATTTAAAATAGCACAACAGTATCAACAAAATCAAACACCTAGGAATGAGTACAATAACAGATATTCAAAGTTTCTACTTTGTAACCTATGAAATATTTGTAAGGAATAAACATCTAAATAAATAAAGCTAATTATATTCTTCAATTAGAAGATTAACTATTTTTATGAAGTCAACTCTCATAGATTCAACTAAATTTCAAATTACCTCAAACTTATGATAGCAAAAATAAAATAATAATTAAAATATATAAGTGAGGCCTCCTTTGTGGTACAGGGGTTAAAGTCTCAGCACTATCAAGCTATTGCCAGCCACTGTGGCATGAGTTTGACCCCTGGCCAGGGAGCTAACCCACATGGCACAGCAGACCTCTCCTGTCTCATCCATTGCTCCCCTAAGCTGTGCATTTCAGTAAATCTGCCTGTTCTGCTCCCCACTCTGTCTCTAGTGAATCCTCTCACACACATACCCCCGACACACCTCTGGTCTATTCCCCAGTTCTTGTATGCATAAATACATAACTTTAAAAACAAATAAGTTAAGAATGGGCTCATGAATTAATGTACAGAAAGTAAAAACTAATCTAACTAATTATATATTATAATATGAATTTAATCTATAATGAAATTTACCTTACTTTAAAAACAAACAGCAAGGGTGTTTCGCTCCTTTATGTTAAACTGGGCCCATTTTTAACTGTCCACTTTTTTTTCTTTTAAAGATTTATCTATTTATGCATACAAGCTGGAGTACAGGCCAGAGGTGTGGGCCGGCAAGAGGGTTCACCAGAGACAGAGTGGGGAACAGAACAGGCATATCAGAAATACACTGCTGAGGGGAGCAGCGGGCAAGGCAGGGGAGGTCTGCCGCACCATGTGGGAATCTCCCCCGCCAGGAGTTGAACTTGTGTTGCTGCTGTTGCTGCTGACAGTTCCACAGCGCAGCGCTTAACCGCTACACCACCAGGGAGGCCCCATCCACTTTTTTTTCAACAATGAGTTGTATTTGTATTTAAGTTCTAAAGCAGATTTCATATGCTTGAATGGATCTCATCTGCTGTACTGACAATAATAATAACACAAATACTCCTGACATGTAGGGACTCACATTTTTATATATCTGCTGTAGTGTCTAAATAGAGGCACACAGTACTTATAAGATGGGAATTGGCTACATTACTTGAATAAATTAACAATAACTCAAAAATTAAAGCACAGATTTAAAAATCATTATGTAGGAAAATTATAAAATCAAATATAAAATGACTGAGATTTAAAGAAGTTCTGACTGGAGCAAACAATTTACAGCCTAATATATGCCAAAAATGACATTCTTGGCTTAAAATACAAATGCAAATTAAGTTTGCATGAATAGCCATGTGGCACCTAGCTAAATGGCAAATTTGCAGGATCTTTCTAATCAATTCTCTAATTAAATGAAGAAGAAGGAGTGAAAACTCACCAGCAATGAAAGGATGGAACAGTATAAAATCTTGAGCAATTGAATACTAAAAAATCTGAGAATTTTGATATGAAATGGCATAAAGTAACCTTAACCTATCAAGACACACCAAAGTAGCAAACTAAACTAAGAAAAAAAGGCAAGTCAAAAAACTTCAAGAATTGTTCACTAACTTCTTGTAAGTTATCTTATAATGTAGATAAAAGCAGGTCCAGAAGGTGCATAGGTGCTTTGAGATAAGGAAAAGAATAATCCTTAAAAGTTAAAGCTCACAGGATTCTAATGGAATAGGCATAAATTCTTGCCATTTTCAGAGATTATATCCATAAGAATTGGACGCATCCTTGGCTGATGAAATCAGACCTTCAATGAGATCGCAGAAGAAAGAGCTGAACCCAGTTCCAATATCTATAGCTGACTTAGCCATACTTCTATTATGTCTCCATCCTCTTTTTTTTTAAATTTAATTTATATCCTTTACATTATTGTGTATCTCCCATAGATTTCCCACCACCAGTTCACCCAGGAACCATCACCATAGTCCCTTGTGCTCTTTTCTCCCCTCTTCTGGTACCTCTTCCTCCCCCTCCCCTACAGAATGTCTCTTATTTGTGGTTGCCTTCTAGTTTTTGCTTTTGTTTATGTTTTGTGTGCTATTTTCTCCTTCTGATTTCTCATTTAGCTCTCTTTTATTCCTCCTATAAGTGATTCCATTAAATATTTTTCTTTTTCCTTCTGGCTTATTTCGCTGAGGCTTGATCCCTTCTTGCTCCTTCTTTGTTGCTGAGAATTATGCCTCCATTCTCTTAATACTTACTCTCAGACACAAAATAAATAGAAAGCAATATCCAGTCTGTTGGGCATGTACAAAGGAGGGCAGAATGTAAGGGATAGTGATAAACTGAAAAAAATAAAATAAAATAAAAAATGAAAGACCTCATTCATTTCCATTGGTCTCTTATTGAACAACTCAGGCTCCTGTCACTGAGTTCCCTCTAACTCTGCTGCCCACATATGGTCTGATTGGTCCTTGCACTGGATTCACTCGACTTTGTTCCCTGCCAGCAGCAACGATTCATACCATGTTGGATTACTCAAGTGATTGGGAATGAGGAAATTTCAGGAACTAAATAGGGAAGAGCCCTTATCTAAAAAGAAGTTTGGAAACCCTGGGGAGAAACTAGTTTAAGGAAAGCAAAAACAATGAACTGCCCAAATTTAAGAAAGATTTTTATCAAGAAAAACCTGATTTGACTAGATGCACAGCACAAGAGGTGAAGACATACAGAAGACACAAAGAAAAATCAGTTAGAGGTCACAACTACTCAAAGTCAGTTCTGATTTTTATAAAGCAAATTTCCCTTTCAAATGTCGTGGCCATGATTGCAAGTCAGGACCTTATTGAACCCACGGCCATTCAAGCCCAGGGATGGCCAGTTGCTTTAAGTAGATTAGATATGGTTGGAGTAGCACAGACTGGATCTGGGAAATCACTGTCTTATTTACTGCCTTCCATAGTCCATATCAATCATCAGTTATTCCTAGAGGAAGGTGAGGGGCTTATTTACTTGGTGCTGGCACTAAACCAAACACCCGGCTCAGTCACAGCAAATAGCTGCTCTATCCAATAGAGCATGTCACTTAAAGTCTCCTTTGCATCTATGGTGGTGCTTCATATGTGATTTGGAGTGAGCTGTGAAGATCTACATTGCAACATCTGAAAGACTGATAAACGTTTTAGAGAGTGAGTAAACCAATCTAAGGACAACCTACCTTGTCCTTAATGAAGTAAACAGAGTACTTGATATGGACTTTGAACCTAAATAAGGAAGATTATGCATCAGGTAAGACCTGAAAGGCAAACCATAATGTGGAATATAACTTGGCCAAAAGAGAAGTAAGGCAACTTGCCACTTGCCTGAAAAAATAAATTCACATAAATATTGGTCCACTAGAACTGAGTGCAAGCCATAACATTCTTCAGTTTGAGAATGTGTGTCATGATGTGGAAAAGAATGAAAATTTATTCATTTGATGGAAAAAATCATGAGTGAGAAGAGTAAAACCATTTTTTCACTGAAACCAAAAGGAGATACAATGAAGATGAACTTAGTAGAAAAATGAGGATAGATGTGTGGCCTGCCATGGGTATCCATGGTGACAAGAGTCAACAGGGACGTGATTGGATTCTAAATGAATTCAAACAAGGAAAAGCTCCTATTCTGATTGCTATAGATGTGGCCCCCAGAGGGTAAGATGTGGAAGAAGTGAAATTTGTCATCAATTATGACTACTCTAACTCCTCAGAGGTTTAAATTCATAAAACTGGAAGAATTGCTCACAGTACCAAGGCAGGCTTAACACACGCTTTCTTTACACCTAATAACACAAAGTCAGTGAGTGACCATATTTTTGTGCTTCATGAAGCTAATCAAGCAATTAATCCCAAGTTGCTTCATTCGGTCAAAGACAGAGGTTCAAGTTGTTCCAGGGATAGAGGAGGCATGAGAGACAACTGCGGGACAGATACCCTGTGGTAAAAACAGATGAATACACACACACACACACACACACACACACACACACACACACACACGTATGTATGTATGCACTCCACATGCATATATGTATGTATATGTATGCATAAATATGCATATATACATGTGTACATATGTATACATATATGTATGTGTATGTATGCATGCATGTATGTATGTCACTCATATTTTTTACATTACTGTGTATTCCCCATAGGTAATCCACCACCAATTCACCATGAAATCACCATAGTCCCTTGTGCTCTTTTCTACCCCTTTTTGAGCCCTTATCCTCCCCCTTCCTTGCTGGATGTCTTTTTCTTGTTTGGTTTGCCTATATTCTGGTTATAAGTGAAGCCATTTGATATTTTTCTCTTTTTGGCTTATTTCGCTGAGCATGATCCCTTCTGGCTCCATCCGATTGCTGCATATTGCATATGTTTATCTTTTTTGAATGCTGAATAGTATTCCATTGTGTATATATATCACATCTTCTTGATCCAATCATCTATTTTTGGGCATTTGGGTTGTTTCCATATTTTAGCTATTGTAAGCAATGCTGCAATAAACATACAGGTGCATGTCTCTTTTTGGATTAATGTTTTTGTATCCTTTGGGTAGATTCCCAGAAGTGGTATTACTGGGTCGTATGGAGGCTCCATTTTTAGCTATTTGAGGAACTGCCATACAGCTTTCCATAGTGGTTGGACCAGTTTGCATTCCCACCAGCAGTGTAGGAGAGTTCCTTTTTCTCCACATCCTCGCCAACATTCATTGTTCCCCGTTTTTTTAATATGTGCCATTCTTGTTGGTGTAAGATGGCATCTCATTGTGGTTTTTATTTGCATTTCCCTGATTATGAGGGATATTGAACATTTTTTCATATGCTTGTTGGCCATTTGGATTTCTTCTTTGGAGAAGTGTCTTTTAGGTTCTTCTACCATTTTTTGACTGGGTTTTTGCTTTGTTTTTGTTGAGTCATGTGAGCTCTTTGTAGATTTTTGTGATCAGTCCCTTGACTGTTGTATGGAGTGCAAAAATTTTTTCCAAGTCTGTAGGCTGTTTCTTTGTTTTGATTAATGTTTCTTTTGCTGTACAAAAGCTTTTAGAAGCTTTTTAGTTTGATGTAATCCTAGCTGTTTATCTTTTCCTTCACTATCCTTGCTTTGTGGGATGTGTCTTTAAAAATGTTACTAAGGTAGGGCCTCCCTGGTGGCTCAGTGGTTAAGCACTGCACTGTGGAGCTGTCAGCAGCAGCAACGACGGGAGTTCGACTCCTGGCCAGAGAGATTCCCACATGGCGCGGCAGACCTCTCCTGCCTTGCCCTCTGCTCCCCTCAGCAGTGTGTTTCCGTCAATCTGCCTGTTCTGCTCCCCAATCTGTCTCTGGTGAACCCTCTCACTGCCCCATGCCTCTGGCCTGTATCCCAGCTTGTATGCATAAATAAATAAATCTTTAAAAAAAAAATGTTACTAAGGTAGATGTCATGTATTGTTTTGCCTATGTTTTCTTCTATATATTTTATGGTTTCAGGTCTTATGTACAAGTCTCTTATCCATTTTGAATTGATTTTTGTGTATGGTGTGAGGGAGTAGTGTAATTTCATTTTTCTGCATAGTCGTCCAGTTTTCCCATTTGTTAAACAAACTGCACCATTTGTTAAACAAACTGTCTTTGTTCCACTGAATATTCTTTGCACCTTTATCAAAGATTAATTGTCCATATATAGGTGGGTTGATTTCTGGGTTCTCTATTCAATTCCATTAATCTGTGCGTCTATTTTTGTTCCAGTACCATGCAGTTTTAATTATTACGGCTTTGTAGTACAGTTTGAAGTCTGGGAGGGTGATACCCCCATTCTCCTTTTTGATCAGGAGGGCTTTGATTATTCGAGGTTTTTGTGATTCCAAATGAACTTCATCAGTATTTGTTCTATCTCTTTGAAGTATGTCATTGAGATTTTTATTGGAACAGCATTGAATCTGTAAATTACTTTCGGTAGTATGGCCATTTTGATAATGTCAGTTCTTCCAATCCATGAGCAGGGGATGTCTTTCCATTTCTTTATGTCTTCTTCTATTTCTTTTCATAATGTTTTATAATTTTCTTTGTATCAGTCTTTCGCTTCTTTCGTTAGGTTTATTTCCAAGTATTTGATTTTTTTTTGTTGTTTCAACTGTAAAAGAGGTGGTTTCCTTGATTTCCTCTTCTTCAGATTGATTATTTGCATATAGGAAGGCTACTGACTTTTGTGTGTTGATTTTGTGCCCCACTACTTCACTAAATTGGTTGATTATTTTGATTAGTTTTTCTGTGGAGTTTTTAGGTTCTCTAAATATATATTAGGTTCTCTAAATATATGAGTTTTAGGTTCTCTATATATATGATCATGTCCTCCGCAAATAGTGAAAGCTTTACTTCTTCTTTCCCTATCTGGATTCCTTGTATGCCTTTATCTTGTCTTATTGCTCTGGTTAGGACTTCCAATATTATACTGAAGAGCAGTGGTGATGACAGTGAACATCCTTGTCTTGCTCCAGATTTCAGGGGAAAGGCTTTCAGCTTTTCACCATTGAGGATGATACTGGCTGTGGGTTTGTCATATATGGCCTTTATCATGTTGAGGTATGTTCTTTCTATCCCTAGAATTTTGAGGACTTTCATCATAAATGGGTGTTGGACTTTGTCGAATGCTTTCTCAGCATCTATTGATATGATCGTGTGGTTTTTATTTTTCTTTTTGTTGATGTGTTGGATTACATTAATTGATTTTCTGATGTTGAACCATCCTTGTGCTCCTGGAATAAATCCCACTTGGTCATGGGGAATTATTGATGCATTGCTGGATCTATTAGCTAAGATTTTATTGAGGATTTTTACATCAATATTCACTAGAGATATTGGCCTGGCCTGTAGTTTTCTTTTTTTTTTTTTTGTATTGTCCTTGTTCCATTTTGGTATTAGTGTAATGTTGGCTTCATAAAATGTATTTGGTAGTATTGCTTCCTTCTTGATTTTTTGAAAGAGTTTGTGTAAGACAGGCACTAGTTCATTACTGAATGTTTGGTAGAATTCATTGGTGAAACCATCTGGTCCTGGGCTTTTGTTTTGGGGGAGGGTTTTGATTACTGTTTTAATTTCAGTGCTTGTAATTGGTTTGTTTAGGTGTTCTATTTCTTCTTGATCTAGCTTAGGATGTTTGTATAGTTCTAGGAATTTGTCCATCTCTTCTAGGTTGTTGAGTTTGTTTGCATATAACTGTTCATAGTAGTGTCTGATTATTCTTTTGATTTCTGCTGTGTCTGCTGTAATTTCTCCTCTTTCATTTATGATTCTATTTATTTGTGCTTTTTCCCGTTTTTTTCTTTGTGAGCCTGACTAGAGGTTTGTCTATCTTGTTTATTTTTTCGAAGAATCAGCTTTTGGTTTCGTTGATCTTTCGGATTGTATTTTTTTAACTTCTACTTCATTTATTTCTGCTTTGATTTTTATTATTTCCTTTCTTCTGCTGGCTTTTGGAAAACAGATGAATTGAATACCTTTGCAACAGGGAAAACTCTGACAGAGGTTACTCACATCTGATTAAGAGATTTGAGGGGGCAAAAACTCAGAATACTATCTATAGTGCTGCAAATTATACCAGTGGGAGCTCTGGAAGTAATTTGTGCTGCTGGTGTATGGACCAACAGGGAATTACCAGAATGGTTATTCTAGCACTCCACAGTATGGAAGTCACATTCCAAATATGAACGATGGTATGAACTAACAAGCATATGCATATGCTGCTACTGCAGCTGCACCTATGATTATCCAATGACACCAGATTATCCCCAATAAGACATAAGAAGTATATGTAAACATCTGTTTTTCATAATTGATCCTTATATTGCATATTATCAGACAAGACAGTTATTTAAGAAAAATAGGAAATGTAGAAATGACTGGCATGCAACAGTAATTATGGTACACTTCTTCACTATTTAAGTTTGCTATTTCTCCACACTTCTGAAACAATTTTAATTTTTAGGTGTTTTTTTTTTTTGTACTAGAAAGTGCAGTCAGTGTTTTCACAAAATTAAATGTACAGTGATTTAGAATACAATAAATGAAGGCAACGCATGATCTTCCAATAAAAATATTTGAAGACTAAAAAAATGACAAGAAATGACCCACACATTATGAAAAATAAATTGAAAGTCTAGGACATTGCTGTACCATAGAATAACTCCTACACCGAAATGATATTCCACATGGATTAAATTAGAATCTCAGACACCTAGTAATCTTTAAAGCTCCCTATATTTCTTCAATGTTCAGCTAAGTTTGAGCAATGCCTCTCAAACATTAATGTGTAGAAGAATCACCTGGAGATCTTGTTAAATTGCAATTTCTATTCCATAGGCCCTGGGTGGGGTCTTTGATTCTGCATTTCCAATATATCTCCAGATAATATCAATGTCTCTGGTTTAAACATGAGACTGGAAAGCAAGAGTCTAAATAGAACCCATGATATATAGCTGAGAAAATGAAAGAAGAGCATGAAAATTGTGCAGATACATATTTCTAAAGATAAGCAAGCCAGGGAAGATAAATAACATGAAATCAAAGGCAATCATATAATCCAGTTGAGAGGGGAAAAAATACAATCAAAGAAACACTACCAGAATCTTGAAATTTTCTGTGTTCAGAACTTAAAAAGATTTTAAAATGAGTAAAACATCAGTTTAATAAGATAATAAAATGACAGATCTTTTTAAATGGAAAAGGCAGAAAACCAAAATATTATCTCTAACAATGAAAAAGATTAGAGTTGTAAAATAACCAGCAGGAACCACTAAAGACAAGTCATAAAGATATAAAGATTAAAACAAATAGTGAGAAAATAATGGATACAAAGAATATAGGTAATTCAAAATGGATAACTAGCATCGTTAAGGAATCCAATAAGGGGATCAGAAAAAAAATACAGAGAAAATATGAGATATGTTTACCTAAATGAGGAAAAGAAACTAATCTGAATATTTTTAAAGACACACACACACAAACACACAAAACAAAAACCTAAAAGTTGAAAGGATACAACATATATCAGGATGCAAGAGGGTTCAAAGAAAATACTGTCTTTAATAAGTTACTTAACTTTAAGAATAAAGAAAAAAGTTTGAAGGAAAAAAGCAAGTTACTTTCAAGTATAATGAGAAAAAACCTGGTGCTATACTTTTCCATAATATCGTTCATGTCAAAAGACAACGGAAATAGGTCTACAAATTTTCAAAGAAAACACAAATGTGCACTAAGAACAGTTTAAGTAACTAATCTTATTGAAGTACAAACGCAACAGGCAGATGTTCTTGATCATGAAAAAGTTCAGAGAATGTACATGAACTCTTCTCGAAAAAAACAAATGATTTGTGATGACATGCAGGTAACCAAGGCATAAGGCAAAATGATTAAGTCAGCAATGGAGAAGTCATGCTAAAATAACTGGAGGTTTTTTGTTGTTTTTTTTTTCCTGACATGGCACAGAGAAGAGTTTGTGGACTTGCTCCCCAGAAGAAAAATTGATAAAAATATTTTTAAAAAATAGTTTTTAGAAATAAAGAAAAAAAGAAACATTTATTCAAGAAAATCTACTAAAACTTAGTAAGGACGAAGGTCTGCGGCATTTGAACCATCACCTGCTCTCTCCCTTTTCCCTTTCCACTCCAATTCAGCCAGACAAATACTCCAATCCAGATTTAGTATATAACCAAGAACACAAGACTTCCTCTCCCTTTAGCTCCTAGGTAGAAGGTGATCTTTCTTAGGGACCAAGCAATAGTACTTCTCATTGTAAAGCAGCTACCTGTTGTTGATACTAAGTTACAGGAATATCTGAAATTCCAGAGAATGTCTGACTAGCCGCATTCATGGAATGGAGGCTCTATAGAATGTGCTTGCAACTGGAGCTCTGGTGGGCCTCACCCCAGCATGTAAAGCAGAGTTCCATGCTAAGTGAGCTAAGTCAGAAATACTTAAGGCTATTGCCCATATCATCAAGCACTCACGTCCAAAAATAGGATTGTCATTCAAAGAGAAGCATCCCATTGTCTCACCACCCTCAGCTCCCAAACTGTGGCTCAGATTTTGCCCAGGTGAAAACAACCCTAAAACAGAAAGATCCTAATCTCATTCTAAAGGAAGTGACTTCATTTGTGATAGAATGTAGAACAGTTCAGGCCTAAAAGGAGCTCTGAAGAAAAGAAAGTAATATTATGGTAAAAGATAACTGAAAGGAAATTAGAAGATTCATTAGAAATACAGGTTTAGCAAATTGGATTGTTTGCCAAAAGGAATGGGCTAAAGAGAAAGCAGGAACACTTCTGGAATCAGACCCAATCTCAAACAATGTCCTGAGGAATTATACACTCAGTGGAGCACAGATTTGACTGGATCCATTTGTAGAGCACTTTATGATCCAAAGTATTAATGAAAACATTAGAAGAAACAGTGAGACATTGGTGGAGCTTCACAACTAAGATTGAGATAGTGATAAAAAGCCCAGCCAAAACAAATGTCATTTCAAGGTGACTGTGGTCAGACCAAAGCTGTATCCACTGAGGAGCATTATTAAAGGATTAATACTTTGTGAGAGATAGAGGCTTCACTAAAATAATCCAACCTGGCTCCAAATAAATAAGCAAGCAACAACCACAAGCTTCAGAGCATAGAAACAGTACCCAGACTAGATACAATGTATCATCCATGTCTAGTGTCCAACAAAAAATGCAAAGAAAACATGTAAAGCATGATGCATAGATCATGAAGGACAGAGGAAGAGAGGGAGGGAGGGAGGGAGGGAGGGAGAAGCAGACTCTAGAAAATGCGAGTATAACCCTATCTCAAATTTAACAGATAAGATATAAAAGGAAACTACGATCAAAGTAAAGGAAGCTATTAGGACACTATTACAACAAATATACAGTATCAGTAAAGAGAAAGAAATTATTCATTTTTTAACACACACACAGACATTGTGGAGTTGTAAAATAAGTAAGTGACATGAAGTATTGACTAGAAGGCTTTCTGAACTGGCATAAGAAAGAATTAGTAAACTTGAAGTTAGGCCAAACAAAATTATGTAAACTGAGAGAGAGAGGGTTAAAGACAGAAATAAATGGTCTCAGAGAAATGGGAGATCCAATTAAGAACATAAAACATACCTGTGATAGGAATGCAGAAGGAGAGGAAAGAGAAAAAAGAACAGGCAAAATATTCAAAGAAATAATCACTGAAAATATCCTTAATTTGTTGAAAACCATTAATTTGCACATCTAGGAAGTAGGGTAAATGCAAGGAGATTCACAAACTGACCCATCAGAGTAAAACTTTTTGAAAGACAAAACAAGAGGAAAACACTTGAAAACAGCAAAAGCTGAAAGGCATAAAACTTGGATGTTAATCCAGTAAGATTAACAACTAATTTTTCATCAGAACAATGGCATATAGAATATGGTATGTCATATTTTAAATGCTATTATTTTAAAAAGTCAACAAAAAATCCTATATGGAATAAATTTATCTTTACAAAAGTGTAATAAACACATTTTCAGATAAAGAAAAGCTAAGAAAAATTGTCGCTAGCAGACTAATACAAGACATACTAAAGGAAGTTCTTCAGACTGAAAAAAAGTGATCCCAGACAGTAATCTGAATCAAGTAAAAATTACAAAGAGCACTGGTAAAGGTGATTATGCAATTATAAAGAGAGTAAAAATGTATATTTTTCTCATTTCTTCTCTTAACTGATTTAAAAAGCAACTGTACAAAACAGTAAGAACATAATGCTCACAACATATGGAAATGTAATATATTTGCCAATAACGGCACAAAAAAAGGTGGGTGGGAACAAAACTGCAATTGGGCTAAGAAAATGACTCCAGATGGTAACTTAATTCTATAAGAATAAATGAAGAGAACCAGGAATGCTAAATAAGAAGTTTAATACAACAAAAGCTATATATACTTCATCTCTATTCTTCTCTCAGCTTAATACATTAAATTATAGGTAAGAATAATTATAGCAATTCTTGTTGCATTTTTAACATTTAAAGATATATAATAATATGCGTGCAATTAATGTCACTAAGGAAGGGATGAATGGGAGATAGATCTACACAAGAGCACCATTTCAATAGCACAGCAGAATTAAATTAGTATAAATCTAAGTTGATTGTGAAATATAAGGTAAGCACTAGAGTCCTTCGGGAAATGACAAAGAATATGCTGAAAATAATAACTAGAAAAGTTGAAATATCACATTAAGAAATAATCGCTTAATGTAAAGGGAAGCAAGAAAGAGGAATAGAAACAAAAATGATATACATTATAGAGAGCACAAAAGAAAGCTGGTAGATGTAAATACCACTGTAGCAATTATAACACTAAGATGAATGGATTAAGTAAGCCAAACAAAAGACAAAGATGATCAGATTAGATAAAACCTAGACCTAATTATCTGCTGTCTTCAGGAGACACACTCTAGCTTCAAATATACAAAAAGATTAAAAGTACATGGATTGAAAAAGATATATCATGTAAATAGCAACCACAAGAAAGAGAGGTTGGCTATAATATCAATGAAAGCAGAATTTAAAACAAAAAATGCTAATAGAGACTGAAAAAGGACATCTTACAGTGATAAAAGGGCTAATGAATAAGAAATGTGTAGCAACTACAAAGATTTATAGACCTAGTAGCAGAACACCAAACTTTAAAAAGCAAAACACTCAGAAACTAAGGAATAAACAGATTAATTCAAAAATAATAGTTGGAGATTCAACGCATGATTGTGTATGTAGAAAATCCAAAGAAATCTACAAAAAAACCTAATATTATTCAGTACTTCCTCCAGAGTCACAGGAAATAGAATCAAAACAAAAGTATCAACCACATTTCTATTTACTAAAATATGTATGTGGAAGCAAATTTTTAAAAAATTATAATTTCTCAAAGGAAACGCAATAATACTTTAGGTATATATTTAACAAACTGTTGCAGGAACTGTCTACTGAAAATTATAAAATGGTGATGAAAGATATCACAGACAAATTCAACCTAAATAAATGCAAAGACATACCATATTCATAAAATGGAAGATTTGCCACATGAAAGACGTTCTCTTGTCGCATTTATCTATGTTTATTGTAATTACTAACAATATTGCAATTTTTTTTAGAAAAAAACATTATTTTTAAATTGTGGTAAGAAATGGCTAACTAGCCCTGACAGCTAAAATAATACAAAGAAGGAAAAATTAGGAAGAATTATTCTATCCAATATTTAGGCTTACTATGCAGTTATATTACTTAAGCTCTGTAGTACTACTGGAGGAACAGAATCATCTTGATAGATCAATGGAATAGGATAAAGAACTCAGAAATAAACCAACATATAATGCTCAAATGATTTTTGAAAAAAACAATTCCACAGAGGAAGGAAAGACTTTTCAACAAATAGTTGCTGGAACAACTGACTATCCATAAGCAATAAAAACACACCTCAATCTAAACCTCACATCTTCTACAAAAATTAATGGATAACGGGCTTAAATCTAAAAGTTTTAGAAACAAACACAGGAGAAAATCCTCCAAATTTTCAGGAGTAGGCAGAGTCCTTAGACTTGACACTAAAAGGATGATCCATAAAAGGATTATTTGGTAAAATTTAAAACATAAAATGTAATTTTTAAGTTTTTCTGCTAAAAGACCATGTGAAGAGAATGAAAAGACAAGCTACAGACTAGGAGAAAATATTTACAAATCACATAAACAAAATAGGACTAATACATAGAATATATAAAGAAATCACCAAACTCAACAGTAAAAAATTTTAATAGCATTAAATAATGGGTAAAATGCATTAACAGAATTCTGAAAAGATATATAGATGACATACACAAGAAAAGAAGTTTAACATTCTTAATCATCAGGGAAATGCAATGTTAAACCAAATATAAGTAGAATCACGTATTTCTCAAAATGACTATTAAAAATAAAGAAGAAAAAAGTATTTGAAATATCATTTATAGGTAAGCCAAGTGTATATTTGCATAGAGAGATGTCTAAAATGATCACCAGCATAAAAAAATCCCTACTTCTGGGTGGAAGGAATTAGTTATCACCATAACCATTTCCTTTGTATTTATGTATATTACTTGAGCTTTTATAATGTGTTATTTAAAAGGTCATAGAGTAATTCATAGGAAAATAAAAATGAAGTATAAAATAAGTAATTCTACTCTATCGTCTTGCTGGATTCTATTTTGAATCCCTTATAAGCACCTGTACAAGGAAATTGAAATGGCTGCACATCTAGATGAGAACCAGGATAACATGTTTGAAGAAACCCAAACTAAAATGTTTTGGAGGGAAGTATCATAGTCATCTATAAACTATTCAAGGGCTATTAAAAGGAAGAAAAGTAGATGCCATGCATTATGTTCTACAAATCAGAGCTATGAGTAGAACTTACATGAAAGTAGATTTCCTGATAATGAACCTGACTGACCAAGTACAGGATGTGATTAAGGTCAGGTAGGATAAACTTATGTCAGAAATGCTGCAGAAAGAATGCCTGTAGTTCAGAGAGAAACTACAATTACAGAGTACTAAGGTCTACTTTACTAGAATTCTGCTTTTAATAAAGGAAAGGCCTCTGGCTAGTTTTAATTGCAATTTATCTTGCATATGAGGTTTCTGGCACCTTCTGACCCATCCCTGTATATCTGCTCCCCCTGGGAGATACTCTTTGGAAGATAAGTCTCAGGTAGCTTTGATCGGGTGCTTGAAGATGAAAAACAATTTGTAAAGGTGAATCAAAGTGCCTAAGCCTTTCAATGCACTAATTTTTCCACATCATAACTTTCTGTGTTACACACCAGGAAAATAATTCTCTTCAGGTCATCCCTCCATCTTTTTGAAAATATAACTGGAAAATTTCTAGGAAAAAAAACATAGTATCTGTTCACACTAAAGATCCCAAAAGTGTGTCAAATAGCACTCTATTTAGGACAAAAGAGAGTCAGACCCAGCGACCTTCATCACTCTGGTCCTCAAATCTCACTATTGGGCAAAGTCATCCCACTTTGTATGAAGGACCTTGAAGGCACAGTGGAAGATGTTTACTCCTTTTTTTCCTTAAGGATAACAGTCAAACTGAGGGCTAGTGGATAGCGCTATTCAAAGGAACTATGCTTGTTTTACACAATTTCCAAAGTATTTGGAAAATTATGTCGAGAAATTTTATAAACAAATAAATACAATGGAGTCCTTCCTCCACAGCAGCATTTA
This sequence comes from Scalopus aquaticus, assembly GCA_004024925.1. Taxonomy (NCBI): domain Eukaryota; kingdom Metazoa; phylum Chordata; class Mammalia; order Eulipotyphla; family Talpidae; genus Scalopus; species Scalopus aquaticus. Next base: position 16,888 of record PVIJ01008625.1, read on the forward strand.
AAAGGGTTTTTCTTTCAGCATTTGCTTTTGGTTGGTGCTCTATTTATGCGTATCCCAGAGAGTCAGGCCCTCCCTGGTTATCCATAGTATTCATTAATATACAAATCATGCTGAATGTTCCTTTAGTTATATACAGGTAACAATCTCTACCTTACAGGTTCACTATGAACATTAGCAGACATACTAGTGAAAGGTCTGACAGTGCCTTCATTTTATTTTATAGGAATTATCCTTCCAGACTGTAGCTCCTTTAAAGCAGGATCCACGGCCTATTCACTTTTAATGCATAGGAATTTCCTTCATAATGCTCAGGTACACAAATATGTGTTTGAAATTCAAGTTAAATCTTGTTTCAAATCCTCACCGGGAGTCCGTTATGCTTCTAACTGCCCCATGTTATTTGATGATCCCAAGATGTTCAGACTGTACAGAAATGTGGAGGATGGTCTCTGCTTTTAAATCTTTAAGCTAGTTGTTAAGAAGGTCATTAATCAAGTTTAAGTGGTCCCATTAAACACAGAACTCCTCTGCTCACAGCACAACTCCTCTGGCCCCTGCCTCATCTGGCCAGGGACCACCAGGCATCTCAAGATGAGCAACTCTTCTATGCCACCTCTCCCACACCCTTCCTCGGATCCTTCCAACTCTTGGGACATGGACTCAGTCACCTCCTGGCTCCAGGTCCACAACCTAGGCCTTGATCTTCCAAGGCTGAGTTTTCTGAATCCCAAGGCTGAATGATTTCCTAAAACAGAAGAAGGCCTAAGAATCCAGAACGCCACCCCCTTACCTCCTTAAAATGTGTCTGTGTGTGAGATGTGGTGGAAAGTTTATAAAGAGACCCCAGAAAAATAAAGCCAGTATTTTTTCTCAGATTATCTAGCCATTCAGTTATATATTTCTGGTGCCTAACACAGGCCTAACACTCTATGGCTGGCATAGGGAAGTACTCATTAATATTTAATTAGTGTGCAAATGAACTGCAGGCAATGCAGGTGAACTCTCATTAGGCATGCCAACTATGAGATTCTGGAATACTACTAGCCTACTGTTAAGTTACAGAACTTGATCACTGTTATTAAGCACACATGTCATAAAGCCGCTCAGTGCTACTGAGATTCCCAAGGCTTAAAGACAAAGTTGGCCAAATTTCTTGAAGCGAGGTGACAGGACACATAGCTCATGGAGGCCTCTGTTGCTTTATGCTCAGCTCTGTAAATACACATCTTAGGGAGCCAGACAAATGACTGATTGTCAGTTCCAACATTCTATATTATACATCAGGGAAAGAGTATAATAAAACTTCAGCTATTGAAAGCTATGTTTTCCAACTATTTAAAGTCTCCCAACATCATTAAAATTTTAACCATTTTGAATGAATCTCTTTCTAGAATACATTATGTATAGTCCTGCTGTATTGAGTAAACCACAGCAAACATAATTTAACCTTTCTGTGATAATTTAATGTAATCATTACAAACATTCATTATTCTAACCCATATAAACAGTGGTGCCTTCTGGGCACTTGGGAGTAAATTGTATTCTTTGCATGGCAGGAAATGACCCTGACTGCTGGATTTTCCTAAACCCGCAAGATCTGTCTTTCATTATGTTGAGTGTGTTTTTGTAAACACTTTTCTCACTTACTGCTTGCTAATGGAATATTATGCTTTTTTGGATGATAGCCGTTGTCTCCTTCATAATTTTATTCTTCTATGTTGCTAAAGATTAGAATATGGGAAATCAAACTCCTTTTTTAAATTTCAGAATAAATTTGGGCTCCTTTGGGTTCATGGATAAGTTGAGGTCATGATATTATAGAGAGCTGACTGATACATGTTTACATGGTGCTCTGCATTTTTTGAACCAATGTCTTAGCTTTGAACCATTTGCTTGTCACACTAGTCCTGTGAGTATTGTTTTATAATTTTTATAGATGAGAACTTCAGTCCACATTCCCATAATCAACGTCAGGGATTAAGATTTCATCTCTTGCTTTTTTTGACTCCCAAATCTAACACAGTTCCCACCATACTGCACTCTGCAAATGTTCTGTTCTATTAAAAAGTAATAGATTCCACAGTGTCTTATAATCTCACAAATGATGAAATGCCTGATGAAAATTTTAGAATCAGCCTATTTCTTCTCAAGTATTTAGCGTCAAGCCTTAACTCTTAAGCTACACATATGCATACTGACTAAAGGAAATTAAACAATGTCAAATGAGATCAAGAGGTAAGCAAATATTAAATGGATAAAGACATAAATAGAAAGTGAATATTCAATATAATTTCAAAGTAATTCATGTAAAATAAGAAATCCAAGGATAGTTTGTAGGATACCACACATTTCTTTGAGCATGGCTTCTTTTTTTTTTTTTTTTACTCTTGCTATCCAGGAAGAGCAATGCACACAAAATTTCATATTTTTATTCTAGTAGTTTTTTGCCTTCATTTATTGTGTTCTTGAAATGCTTTCTCCCTCTGATAAACCCAAATCTTAATCACCCTTCAGGGTATGACTGAACTTACAGAATTTTCATGAAATGTTTTCCATGATTTCCATGGAAGTCTCTTGTTCCTTTTCATCTTGTTGCTGGAGTATTTTATTTCTCTGATGAGAGATGCCTAGATCTTTCTTTAACAACTTTAGATCCATATATCACTTGACCTAATCAGATGATAAACTTTTCAAAAACTGCGTATTTTTGTTTATTTCAAGTTTTTGCAATTAGCAAAGTCAACAAAGGTCTAGTTGTATAATAGGTGGTCAAGACATAAGTAGATAAACAAAAAAAGTCAGTACATCTGTAACCCTGAAATTTGTCAACTTCAATATGTTTATATACTTCATACATGAGGGGAGAAATGTCAAATTGCCTTTGTGCTAGCTATTCTTTATTTGTGCCCCTACAAACACCCAAATCTATTTTTTACCTCTCTCTCCTGCTATGCGCCTTGAGGAAGACCCCAGTAGGCTGCCGCAGTAGGAAAAATAATGCCTCCCCCCACCAACAATGTCCTAATCCTCAGAATCTGTGACTGTAACACCTTATGACAAAAGGGACTTTTACAGATGTGATTACGGTTCAGTATATTGAAATGGGAAAATGTACTGACTTATCCTGGTGGCCCCATGTAATCATGTGCAATCTTGAAAGTATAGCCCCAAACGGGGGTAGCACAGTGAACCATGTTGGTGGACTATGGGTGATTTGGTTGCCAGTGCACTACTGTACTTACACCTGAAGGGGAGATAGCCTATATTTCCAAAACACCAACAACAATGTAAGTCAATGTTATCATAATATTTTTTTTTTTTTTTTAAGTAGAGAACTTCACCCAGCTGTCAGCAGAGAAAGAAATGAATGACAGATGAAGGTTCAGGAACCTATGATGTGAGGATTCAACCCTGTTGGGTCGCTGCCTTTGAACATGGAGGAGATGCCACACACCAAGGAAAGCAGATGGTATCTTGAAACTCTAAAAGATAAAGAAATGGACCTTCCCTAGTTTTCAAAAAGGAGCACAGTCCTGGGGACACAATGGTGTCAGCCCAGTGTGAACCATGTTAAACGTCTGACCTACAAAACTGTAAGATCATAAATTTGTATAATTTAAGCTACTAAATTCATTGTAGTTTGCAATGGCACCAGTAACAGAAATGAATTCAATTTGTTTCTATTTTCAGCCAGCTCACTGCTGGATCCTGCCAGTGGGAGGCACTGGTAAGATTTTGTATGGCCAGAGGAAAGAATGGTTAGTATATTTCTTCTCTGCATTCTCCCTCTTTCAGCCCTTTATCTTTGGCTGTGCCTATGTGCCTCTAGCTCCCATTGTCTTGCTCTTCAATGCTTCCAGCTCCCACCCGACTCCGGTAATACTATTTTTTCTCATCACTCATTTTACCATTAGGAATAGCAACAGTTCCCCACTGGTTGTTCCTTTCTTTGAGTGTCTCTGTCTCTTGTTACTCATTTAACTCTGACCCACCTCTGTTAGGGCCCTTTTTACTTTTTTATTTGAACAGTCTGGGACGACTTTGTTTCCTGCTAGGACCCAAGCAGGGACACCCTTGTTTCCTGAAAATATTGCGAAGGGTTGCTGAAAGTTCATGTGGACTTAAGAGAGCAACATGTAGCAAAGAGATGGGGGAAGGGTCATGAGAAACTATCTGACCCCTGAAAAAGTTTCAATTTCATATGACTTTTCCATTTCCAGGAGGTATAGCTATTATTTTCACTATATTTTGTAAAGTCCCTGTATTTTTGCAACCTCTACCCTCGCCCCTCCATGGTTGCTAAATACACACAAATCTATTTTGACTGATATTTACTGTGTTTGCAATTTACTATGCTTAGAGTCTTCATTCACTTTTCTTTTGGTATTAATGTTCCAAACACAAACACATTTCTGAAAACATGAAGATCGAGAACTCAGAAGAAGCATCACAAAGATGACAAATTCTTCTATGCCAAACTACATTTCATATTTAGTGTGTGCAAAACTGCCACGTGCAAGACAGACAGACTGTGAGTAAATAAGGTGTGTCCACGACAGCAGTGCACCTTCTTTAACAGTTCGGGTATCTAGTAGTTTCAGATTATTCTGAGAACTGACCAGGAGTGGACCTTCTCCAACAACCATATTCTGGTCCCAACCAGAAGACCAGGACTTACTTCTCAGATGAGATTTGTCCTCTCTGTTCAGATATGAGAATTAAGGGTGCTAAGGAACTCTCAACGCTAGTTCCTTCATTTCATAAATGAGGGCATTAAGGCCTTAACATGCTGTGGTGGGAAGGCAGGTGTGGTGCGAGAGGGCTTGGGTCACAGAATTAGGTTTCCTGGGAGTTTGAACATGGCTCTGTCATTTAACTGTGCAAAACTGGGCAAGTTATTTATCTGTGTCTACGTATTGGCAACTGTAACAAGGACGTAGTAGTACTCTATCACAGAGTTTTGAGAATTCAATGATATATTACTTATAGACATAATGCTGTACCTATAAGTAGTAAATGGGTTAAAATATTAGAAAGAAAGTTAGGTATTTTCATACATATTATTCCTTAACAACCCTGCAGAAAAAAATTGTATTCTTTACAGATAATGAAACTGAGGTTCATAGAGTTTAAGTAACTTGATCAAAGTCATAAAGTTCTTGCTCAGTAGGAAAGATTCAAATCTGACCTCCCTCAGGCTAGAAACCACAGTGCTCTCCACCTCACCCCCCCAACCCGGTGCTCTGACCTCTTAATTCTGAAAAGTAAGTATGGTAGATCCTTCCCAATGTTCAGTGAATTCACCTGATGTCATTTCCCTTAGGTGAATGTTGACTCCTCTTCTCTATTACAAAATATCCTATCTCAACAACTACAACCACACATCCTATAACCTTCCTCTTGCCTTATTTTTCTTCAAATCACTACCTGACACAATATTAAATATTTATTTGATTACTTTCCATTTTCCTCAGTGAGACTATAAACTCCATGCAAATAATGACTTTTGTCAGTTGTATCTATCGTTGTATCCATACATCCATATTTAAAATTAGCCTCGGACAGAATAGGCATCCATATTTTATTTTTTATGTATGAATGAAATGAACAAATGAATGTTTAAATAAAAATCTGCCTCTCAACTAATACTGTTCAAAATGTACAGTGAACAAGAACATTCCACATATCTATTGCTTTCCTTTCCAGAATCATAGTCAAAACCATTTACCAGAGCAAAAACCCACACACCAGCGATATCTCCTGGCTTCGCCATTTTAAAGTCATTTTCTATATCAAGCCATTGAACAAAGAGAAGTAAAAACACTTTCTTCTATTTTGATTATACTCCCTTCCTACTTAAAAACATACTGTATTTGACATTTGCTAGCATGCCTCAAATCTAACCTGCTAATCGTGACATTCCTGGCTCTTGTCCAGCTTCCACTTTGTTTTACTGGTATGTTTCCAATTTTATTTATTAATGCCTGTTTTATATTGAACATAACTATATAGACTTGAATTTGCCTAATGAAAACTTCCATTTCTTCCTCTAACACAGCTATTTAAGTTCAAATCAATTCTTCCTAAAAAACGGGGTCCCGTAAGATCATTACAAACCATTAGGGTACTTACTTATGCATGGTACTATTAAAAAGAAAAATTAAATTGTCCTAGATTTTGCCTTTAATATTCTTAAAAAGTTAACACAAATATATGGTATGTAAGTTAGTATACTAGGATACAAAACACATTCAAATAAATGAGTTGATGCTAGGAGAGGTAAGGGGATTCTGAGAGTGGAGTTAAACCAATATGCCTAACAGCCTAAGTATGCAACAGTGAAAGTCCTACTCTGGGTATTGCTGTTTGATATTTCTTCAACTTTGCTTCTTCTTCTACTTTTTGTATTAAAATTGAATTTTTCCCCAGGTGGCTTCACAAATATCAAACTCCACTCAGGCTTAGATACTCCCACTTCCCAGTCAGCTCACAAAACAAAATAGTTTTGTGAGTGTGTACAAATATTAGTTTGGGTGTGTTTCTAGAGTGTTGGAAGTTCCTATTGGGAAGTTTCCAGAAGATAATGCAAAACTGCTCCTCAAACAATCTATGAAAAAGAAGATTAGCTACGGCCTATAGCTGTTAAGGGACAGAGTTTAAATCATGATGCCAAAAAAGAAGAAAAAAAAAGCAAAACACTTCACATTAAAGTCATTTCTGGAAAGATTTCACATCACTGAAAGTGTAGAAGAGGATAACATATCAGAAGCTGACCCCGGCTTAGAAAGAAGTACAATTCACCAAGATACAGAAAAGATACTTGCTCTGTATCATCTAATGAGAAAGTAGCACTTTGGCAACTATTTTTGACATTTGTTTTAGTGACAATGTCTTAACTCCTTAACTCTTTAGAGTGTACTAAATATTAGTTTTATAATTTGTTAATTTATCTACACATGCATAAAACTAATTCTCAAAAGAGATTTTTTTTTAAGTGTTAAGTAAATTTTGTAATGGTTTCAGAACCATCATCATTTCCTTCATTGATATTCAACTCAGTTTGCATGGTTTCAGCTTTCAGGGTATTTATTTTTTAAAAAAAAAAATATATATATATTTTTTATTGTTATTTATATCTTTTACATTTTGTATTCCCCTTGGGTAACCCACCACCAATTCACCCGTGATCCATCTCCATGATCCCTGTGTCCTTTTCTACTCCATTTTGTGTCCTTATCCTCCCCCCTCCCATCACCGAGGGTCTCTCTCCTATTCGGTTTCCTTATAGTCCTGTTATAAGTGAAACCATTCAATAGTTTTCTCTTTCTTTCTGGCTTATTTTGCTGAGTATGATCCCTTCTAATTCCATCCATGCCGCTGTAAATTGCATGTCTTTATCTTCTTTGAATGCTGAATAGTATTCCGCTGTGTATATGTACTACGTCTTCTCAATCCAATCTATTTTTGGACATCTGGGTTGCTTCCATACCTTTGCTATTGTGAACAGTGCCGCAATGAACATACGGGTGCATGTATCCTTTTGGATTAGTGTTTTTGTGTCCTTTGGGTAGATTCCCAAAAGCGGTATTGCTGGGTCATATGGAAGTTCCATTTTTAGCAGTTTGAGGAACTGCCATACAGCTTTCCATAGTCGTTGGACCAGTTCGCATTCCAGGGACACAAGGATGGTTCAACATCTGAAAATCAATCAATGTAATCCAACACATCAACAAAAAGAAAAATAAAGACCATATGATCATATCAATAGACGCTGAGAAAGCATTTGACAAAGTGCAACACCCATTTATGATAAAAGCCCTTGAAATCCTTGGGATAGAAGGAACATACCTCAACATAATAAAAGCCATATACGACAAACCCACGGCCAATATTATCCTCAATGGTGAGAAGCTGAAGACCTTTCCCCTAAGATCAGGCACAAGGGAAGGATGTCCACTCTCACCATTGCTTTTCAATAAAATACTGGAAGTCCTAGCCAGAGCAATTAGACAAGAGAAAGACATTGAAGGGATCCAAATAGGAAAAGAAATTAAACTGTGTCTATTTGCAGACGATATGATAATATATACACAAAACCCTAAAAACTCCATAGGAAAACTACTCGAAATTATAGACCAATTCAGTCAAGTATCAGGGTCATTCTTAAGATTCTACTCTACATGAAAAGAGATGGTGCATTGTAAGTTTTTTCATCATTGTTTATTTCACAAAATTGACTGTTACTTGACTGCATTTTCCTCTCTCAACAATTCTCTGTAGAAATTATCTAAGTCAACCGGTATAACTATAAGGGATTCTTTTTAAATAGCTGCAAATTTCACGGTATAATGTACGATAGTTTACTGAAACATTCCTTTACTAATACACTTAAAAAATTATTCTAGTTTTGTGCCATAGTAATCATTGCTTCAATAAACATTCTGTATACAAAAGTTTAGCATCAGCTTTCTAAAACATATTTATACAGTAAGCATACACAGGTATAATGCATAATATATTTGCATAGCTAATGCACTAAAAGGTAAGAAACCTTTTTATTAATAAAGGTTACATTTACTTGTCTAAATTTTCTATAAGGATCAGAGGTTGCTTTTATAATTGGAAATAGGGCCTCCCTGGTGGCACAATGGGTTAAGTATCAGCACTAGGAAGCTATCCAGAGCCACTGCAGCATAAGTTGATCCCCAGCCAGGGAGCTTCCCACATGGCCCAGCAGACCTTTCTTGCCTCACCCACTGCTCGCCTCAGCAGTGTACTTCAGTAGATCTGCCTGTTCTGCTCCCCACTCTGTCTCTGGTGAATCCTCTCACCCCCTCACACCTCTGGCCTACACCCCAGTTCTGGTATGCATAAATAAATCTTTAAAAATATGTAATTTGAATATTACTTAAAAGTGACTTATTTCCAATTCAATTCACAGTTGACCATAAGGACACTGATAAACTTTACTCTGAGGATTTTTTTCCCTTTCTTCATACCCCTGAGAAAACTGCCATTAGTTTGTAATTAGACTCACTATCTGCTTTTTATACAATTAACCAAACTCCAATCCTGATCCTCAAAGTTTGCACACATGTGCATATATCCTATGTCTCTTTCTTTATAACATACTGAACGTAAGTCCTTAGCCTGAAGTCCTACTTGACTGAGCCTGAGCAAAGTCCAAAAAGCCTATATGGAACATAAAGGAAGAACTTCGAGGAAAGTTCTGATTAAGCAGTTCAGTTTTGAGTACATCAAAACCTTGGTAAAGCAACCACAGAAAGTAAAGTCAGATAACCAAGCAAGAATGGATTGATTGCTCAGTGTACCAAAGTCCATGTTCTTTTATAATCATATCTTGCAATACAGTACTTAATCTGTACTGCTAGCTTCTGAGTCAGGGCATTGTGATTACATTGTGAAGTAAATATTTATTTTTTTGTTGGCCAATTTTAAGAATGGGTTTCGGATTCCAGAGTGATTGACTTATCCAAGGTCACATAGATAGTAAATAACAAGACTGAAAATCACACCCCTGTTTCTCTAGCTGCAGATCCCAATACTTTACACTCACTTGGTTGATACTGGGTAATTCTGCCTCTGCCAAAAAACTCAAAGGAATGCAAGGAAGGAAGCTAATGTGTTATAGAAGTCTCAGTTCACTGATGAGATTCATGACATGCTACCCCCAAATATAATGCATTGGCATACTGAATATCTTTGTCCAAAAGACATAAAATAAAGCTTCCTACTATGGTTATGTCTCTAATGAAGGTTCGTGTACATGCAAAAATTCAATAAAATATGTGTGTTCTGTTAACCTGTGTTCAGGGGTTTGTGTGTGTGTGTGTGTGTGTGTGAGAGAGAGAGAGAGAGAGAGAGAGAGAGAGAGAAAGAGAGAGAGAGAGACTTACTATAATTCTAAGCAAACAAAATAAAGCTTCCAAGATTAAAAAAAATGTAGGGACACTTTTTGCCCTCTAGGTGGTGATTACTTACATACAGTCTGACCATGTGGACAATGTCCCTTTCTTTCTCTTGCTTTCATTCATTTTCTTTGTGAAATTCAGAGGATGAACTCTAATTTCTAAACCCTTTTATATGTGTAATCTTCCATTATTCTTATAGTACCCAGTAGATCCAAGAGGAATAGATTATTGTAAGAGAAGTAAAGGAAGTTATAGTAAGAGTAGAAATAGTAAGAGAAGAAATGCACTCCAACAGAACATTTACCATTAGAAATACTTTTCAAATATAAATTTGTGGGAGTGGTACAGGGGTTAAGTCTCAGCACTATGAAGCTATCCCCAGCCACAAAAGCACAAATTCAATCCCTGGCCAGGGAGCTAACCCACATGGCACAGCAGACCTCTCCTGTCTCGCCCGCTGCTCCCCGCAGCAGTGTATTTCAGTCAATCTGCCTGTTTTGCTCCCCACTCTGTCTCTGGTGAATCTTCTCACTCCCCACATCTCTGGCCTACACCCCAGCTCTTGTATGCATAAATAAATAAACCTTTAAAAATAAGTAAAAAAAAAATACATGTAAATTTGTGGATGCACATTGCTTTGTAAGTCTAGCTAACAGTGCCATTTGCATTCTAATGCTGGCTCTATCCTTTCCATGCTAGGTGATAGATGAATCTCTCATTATTTTGTGTTTTAATTTCCTCAGTGGTTCAGCAAGGATGACAGATCCAATCTACCTTTCAGAATTTCTGAATGGATTACAGCAAAACCTTTTGTAATGTTTTGGCTTAAAAGATTTCTCTCTGAACTATATTTATGTTTTCATATTCTATTTTCCCCAAGCAGTCATCAATAGGATTCAAAAAGGAATGATATCCATATAATTGTATTAATTTCCCTAAGTCCTAAAATAATCCCAAAATGTTTGGCCATGACTAAGCAATGAATTTGAATTTCTGGCAAATGCAATCATTATATACATGTTTCAAATGTCTTCCCTTTCTTCACAATCAGGGCAATATGGCTTAACTAACTGTGAGAACATAAATGTTATTCTACAGCATTAAAATGGTGTTTTGTTGAACTAAAATTCCACTAATGACAAGAAATCAAGATGCAAAAATTCCATATTAATGCCAAAGGATAACATATACCAAATTCTGAGTGAAACTTAATGCTGAAGTTGGAATCAATCTTTAAAAGGAAAAGAAGCTAGTGGAAAAGTTTGACTTTGTAGATTGGGAAAGGAAGGAAGTAAAACTTCCTGAGCAGAGATATTAAGCCAAGTGCTTTAAATACTAGTACATTTGGCCCTCTTCGGAGTTCCAGCACAGTTTCTCTATTGCACCATAGAATAATCCAAAGGAAGGTCATATGACTGATCCCTGTTAAATTATTAGAGGAACGGTGAAGAGGAAACTTCAAGCCATTGGGGACACTCACAGTGAAGCTGGAGCTTCCCGTACTCTATCCCCTGACATCTTCCCAGCTGCCCATCTTTGCACACTTCCTAGCATGCTGGGAACCTGACTTCCTGAATGGGGGACCACTAGGAACGAGAACCGAGTTGAATGGCCATATTGGCTTAAAAACATTGAACATGTACATGCCCTCTCTCTTTTTCCATTTTTAGTGGTTTGGCAAGTAGATGATCCAGCTTTCTTTTTTTTTTTTTAAAGATTTATTTATTTATACGTACAAGCTGGGGTACAGGCCAGAGGCGTGGGGCAGCGAGAGGGCTCACCAGAGACAGAGTGGGGAGCAGAACAGGCAGATCAGAAATACACTGCTGAGGGGAGCAGCGGGCGAGGCAGGAGAGGTCTGCCGCACCATGTGGGATTCTCCCTGGCTGGGCGTCAAACTTGCCTCGCGGGAGGCTGACAGCTCCACAGCGCAGCGCTCAACCACTGCGCCACCAGGGAGGCTTTCTTGACAGACAGACTAAGGCAGCTACCATCTTTTTCCTCTGGTGGACTCAGCTTGGGTGTTACATTTTGAACTTTGGTTCTCTCCTTCTCTCCCAGCCCTCTGAGGCCTGTTTGGATTCTTAGTTGTGTTTCTCACCTGGAGATGCCTTATGTTATTTGTCCTCTGGCAGTTCTAATACCTGGCCCTGTCTGTTTTGCTGGGTGGGTACAGAAGGAGATGGTTAATTTTGGTGTTTGATTGGGAGGCTGTCCTTTCTCCCTATTCCTTGTCCCCCTTTCTCTACTCCCTTTGAACCGCTCACCAATTTAAAATCTTTGAGCACAACAGAGTTTGGTTACTTTACCGTTATGTGTACAAATAGCATGGACACTTAGAATAGGCAACATAGACATTCCCTTTTACAGTTTCCACTTAACCCCTAGGCATTGACTGGTACCACAGAGGCATGTCAGTAAATCCCAGATTCTTTCTCAAAGTTCAAGTTTAGTAATTGAGACTAATAGTTTTAAGTCTACTTAGCATCAAAATATTAACAAGTAGGCCTCCCTGGTGGTGCACTGGGTTAAGCGCAGCATCACGAAGCTATCCAGAGCCACTGCAGCATTAGTTCGATACCTGGCCAGGGAGATTCCCACATAGCGCAGCAGACCTCTCCGGCCTCGCCCACTGCTCCCCTCAGCAGTGTACTTCAGTCGATCTGCCTGTTTTGCTCCCCACTTTGTCTGTGGTGAATCCTTTCACCACCCTATGCCACTGGCCTATACCCCAGCTAGTATGCATAAATAAATAAATCTTTACACAAAAACAAAAACAAATATCAACAAGTAAACTAACAAGTTTTTCCCTCATGGAGAAAGAATTCTTATTATAAAGCTTGTATAGAGACTACTGGGGAATGATAGTACTACCGGTGTGTCTGTCTTTAGGGATGACAAGTCACACTGCACATACATGAGCATCGGGCTTATTCTAACTACACATCATATAAGTGAGATCATAGCTAATATTAATTCTGTTATAAAAATAATTTCAATTTACTGAGTATTTAAGACATATTAGACTCAAATGTTATTTCAAAGCCTTGTGTAATCTTTAAAGGCAAGTATTTTATTTCACATGTGAAATAACTGAAGCTTAGCTGGGTGAATTTCAACAACCACCACATTATAATATTAAAAAAGATTTGCAAAGAATTTACAATAGGCCAGTTACTACATTCTTTTTTAGGTAATGTTTATATTAGACTTATGTAACATTTAATTTTAATAACTTTATGAGGAAAGTATGAATATTATACCCATTTACCATATGGAAAATTTGATGTATAGAGAAGTAAAATAATGCCCCAAACCCTGGAAGTCTAACTCCAAAAAGCCAGACTCTTCATACTCATATTATACGAAGAATAAGTTGCTAGAGAAGAATGTGAATGGACGTGGTCACTAAAGTCAGCATTCTTTCTAAGTCTTCATGTTTCTCAACCCTGGATGTTCATTAAAATAACCAGGAGAGCACCTGTGGACAGGACTTCCGTGGAAGGAACGTAGACATTTTATCACTTCTGCAAACTGAAAGATTTTTGAGTTGTGCTGCCTACTTTTTCCTGTGTTTGTGAATCCTAAAACTGGTGATGAGCACCTTGCCCGCTGCTTGAAATGAAAGTACTTATCCATTCTTTATGACTCATCAGCTGACTTGTCGGTAGGCACTGAGGCAGGGCCTGGGTCCACTGCCACTGGCAGCACCCTAAGTACGGTTACCAGTAAACCAGGGCCAGGAAAACTGAGTGACTTGTACAGATATGTTTATGTTTTTACACCCTTAGTCAAAGTATAACGTATACTTCTCTTTAACTTCACTTTGACAAATCTGTATTGAGTTCCAACTAAGGGGAAAATGCTATGAAATACTATGGCGGTACTTTGAGGAATTCAGATACCTTGTGCTCAAAAAATGCACAACCTAGTGGGGAAAACAGAAATATTGGCAGTTAAGTGTAATTTATATTATCATATTAATACACCCTTTTGGCTCTATACCCCAGTTCAAGTTTCTGCCATGTATGAGAAAATTTGAACAGTACCAGTTATATTCTGGGGGTCAAATCAAGGCACATAAGGTGAGATATGGGGCCCTGCAATGTGTTTCACTCTCATAAATCAGTTCAGACAACTCTATATGTTTTTAATGTACCTTGGAGAGTTTGGTAGATCATTATTATTGTTGTTATTATTTTTTTCTCCAACTATGAGTTTACAGCATCTTCTCTTCAGTGGTCTGTGTCCCTGAGAGCAAAATAAATTCAATATTTTCTTTCTGCAACTTTTCATGAATATTAATGCTGTCTTTATTTATTGTCTGGCAAAATATGACAAAAATAAAAATGCACTACAGCATAAAAGAACATGCATACACCAAAAATATCTAACTACTGTCAGAATATTTGTGTCATCATCATTATCAATAAATGCACTTGACAAGCATGTTCCATACGCTACTTCATCCCACAATTCCTTTTAACCACTGACCTTTCTTAAAGGATGTTGCTGGTTCTTTCATTGCTACTTGTAGAATTCCCATTAATTTTAAAATTGTAGTTTCGTGATGCCTAAACTAGAAACATGGAGTTTACTATAAATTGGCAATGGAGGTTTATAAGGGCAGGCATCAAAAAGAGACTTACAGAGTTCAGAATATTCCTTCAAAGAACTTCCTACCCAGAAGCTAAAATATGTAAAATAAACAAAAGTATTAACTGTTCCTGTTGAGATGTGGGTGGAGATGGAGAGCCACCTATTCTAACCCAGTCTCACATCCAAGAACTGATGGAAGCAAGTCCACAGAGCCCTTTTACTGGAAATCAACACTCACTGATCCAGTCCATTTTCCAGAGGTAGGACCAAATGCCAAGACAAATAAAGTAGCTAAGATACAGAGTGAGTTAGCAGCAAAGCTAATACTAACATTGCTATCCCTTCTGTCCTAGTCCAGTGATCTTGCTTTGATACTATTTCTTTCTTAGTTTAATTTAAAGGAAAGACAAATAAGACAATTGTTAGCAACATTTTCCTGACAGTCTGTTTTCCAATGTTGGTGGATTATAACTCCCCAGAAGAGTATCAGATACTCCTGGGAGGCCTACTGCATGCTGGTATAGCGAGTATAGTAGACAGTCTCAAGATATCTACACTGTGTTTTTAGCCTTAGAATAGACCCATGAGAGTCCTAGTAACCTTGATCTCTGGCAGTGAAAAGGGAGTTTGAGCACATTGAGAATTTGACCAGGATTGTAGATACTATGGTTAGACCCTTCTCTACATCAATCATTACTTGGAGTGTTGTTGAATCATATAAATTAATCGATGCCATTGAACCACACTGATAAAACACTATTCAAGGGCACAAAAACTTTAAATGTTGATGGTATTTTGTTGTATATGTGTTCATTTGATTCAACAAAACACAAGCATTATCCTGTAGATTGGCTCCAATGTCATTTTCGCCTATCTTCAGACTGGGTTTACACAAATCCCTTCAGTAGCTATATATATTGAACTTTAGAAGGTATTAGAGGCTGTACAGTTCACCCACTGTTCATCCACGTTGCTTCATAATCTATGTTTGCTCTTCCCTATAGGAAATGTTAGATGATATTAAATACAGGCAAAGAATTCCTAAGCATTTTCGTTTACCCTTTTACAGACAGGAATAGAGCTTTAGCTTAACCACACCTATAGAACAATTTCATCCATATAAAGTGTTCTTGAACAAATAGTCTTCCTGATAAACTCCAGCAATGCCGAATTATCTGAAAGCAGTCTGAATTTTTTTCACAAATATCTTTTTATCCTTTACCTTGGAAGATATTACTTAAAAAAACTTCCTTGTATGTAACTTATTAGAAATTTTAAAGGCTACATAACTTTAAGATCTGGCCATTAGTTGTATTATTAACAATAGTGGTCACATAGAATGTTGTGGATCAAAATATTGAGTCATTAGCCTTCCATTACATTTAAAACTGGACAAATATGTACACATGGGATAGAAAGTACCTCAAAAGAATTCTCTTTCTCCTGACAGTACTAAGCATACTCAGTGGATATAATCCATTCTCACGATATCCAAGAAAGGAGTGATCTAGAGGTTTTCTTTTAAGAATCAATTCTCATATGTTAGAGAAATAGCAGATTAAAGAGTTCCAAAAGTTCATCGTGCCATACAGCAATGAAAAATGTAACAAAAACAATTGGAATGAAGCTTTTCAGAACTCTGGAATCTAGTTGATAACTTATAACCAGCTAGATAAAATTTATTAAAACAAATTTTAAAACTTACTTTACAATACCCAGCTCAATAATAGCCTTGAAAATAACAACCTACATTCTAGGGGCCAATATTTGAGGGCGCAAAATGGAACATGCAGTAAAAAATTCTTCCTTGGTCTGCCCCATGGCTCCCTACAAGACTTGTTCAAAAGGTCTGTCTTTATCTCACCTCAGTAGGAACCTGCCTGGTGCCAAAGCTGTTATCCATGAGGACTTTATCAAAAAACATTTATGGGGAATGTTCTAGCCTTCACTTAGCCTTTATTTTCTTTTTTTTTTAATTTTTTTAAAGATTTTTTTTTTATTTTTTTTTTTTTATTTATACATACAAGTTGGGGTACAGGCCAGAGGCGTGGGGCAGCGAGAGGGTTCACCAGAGACAGAGCGGTTAGCAGAACAGGCAGATCAGAAACACACTGCTAAGGGGAGCAGCGGGCAAGGCAGGAGAGGTCTGCCACGCCATGTGGGATTCCTCCAGGCAGGGCGTCGAACTCGCATCGCCGCTGCCAACAGCTCCACAGCGCAGCGCTTAACCGCTGCACCACCGGGGAGGCCCTAGCCTTTATCTTCTGGTTGCACAGAGTCTAGAGGTCATCAGAGGGGAGAGTTTTGGGCCTTCTCAGATCTTTTCTGAGCTAGTCCTGACCCTACACATGAGTTTCAAGATCTCCAGTAATATGTCAAAATTTTTCAAAGTCTTTATCCTTCCAAAGTATCTCATTCTCCAGTCTCTCAAGTGTTTTGGTTAGTACATACCATCTATATTAGCATCCCCCCAAATGAAATAGGTATAATTCTAAAAAATATGTATAAAGTTTTTTTTTAAGATTTATTTATTTATGCATACAAGCTAGGGTACAGGCCAGAGGTGAGGGGCGGTGAGAGGGTTCACCAGAGACAGAGTGGGGAGCAGCACAGGCAGATCAGCAGAAATACGCTGCTGAGGGGAACAGGGGGAGAGGCAGGAGAGGTCTGCCGCGCCATGTGGGATTCTCCGAGGCTGGGCCTCGAACTCACTTCATGCTGCCGACAGAGCCACAGCGCAGCACTTAACCGCTGCGCCACCAGGGAGGCCCTATGTATAAAGTTAACATAAGGAAAACTAAAAAATGCTGACGTCAGGAATCAAAAGAAGATCTAAATAAGTGAAGAGATATTTCATGTTCTTGTATAAGAAAATTCTATATTGTTAAGATGTCAAGTTCTTTACAGCTTGATCTAGAGTCAAAGCAATTCCAATTAGAATCCTAGCAAGTTATTTTGTGAAACTGACAAATTCATTCTATAGTTTATAGGAAAAGCAAAACTCTCAGTAGTACACCATACAGAAGAAGAACAAAGGCCAAAGATTGACACTACTCAACTACAAGGCTTATTATAAAATTAGAGCAAACAGGACAGTGTTATACTGGTCAAAGAATAAACAAACAAACAAAAAAATCAATATAATAGAACAGAGTCTCCAGAAATAGAACCACCCAAATATAGTCAATAAATCTTTGACAAAGTAGCAAAGGCAATTCAAAGGAGACATGACAGTCTTTCAACAAATGGCACTAGAACAATTTGCTATACAGGTGAAAAAAATAAGTCCAGACATAAATCTTCACAAAAATTAACTCAAAGTGTATCACAGACTTAATTTACAGTATAAGATATCAAACTTCCAGAAGAAAACACAGGAGAATATCAAGATGCTCTTGGGTTTGGCAATGAGTCTGTAGATACAACGCCAAAAACACTATTCATGAATGAGAAAACTGATGTTAGATTTCATTAATATCAAAAACCTCTACACTTCTAAAGACACTGGTATGAAAAACGAAACCACATCTCACAGAGTGGGAGATAATACTCACATAGCAGGTATCTGATAAAAGCGTTATATTTAAATATACAAGGAACTTTAAAACTCAGTAGTAAGGAAAAAAAGCAATCCAATTGAAAAGTAGGCAAGAGATTGAAACAAACATCTCACCAAAGAACAATACAGATCAGATTGTAAGTAGTTACACAAAAAGGTGATTGTCACCATAAACCTACAGGGAACTGCAAATTAAAATAACAAAATACAGGGCCTCCCAGTTGGTGCAATGTGGTAAGCCCAGTGCTGTGGAGCTGCGAGCGGCTGTGGTGTGAGTTCAATGCCAGGCCAGGGAGAGTCCTATATTGTAGGACAAACTTCTCCTGCCTTTCCCACTGCTCCTCTCAGCAGTGTATTTCGGTCATTCTGCCTGTTCTGCTCTCCACTCTGTCTCTGGTGGACCCTCTCACTGCCCCACACCTCTGGCCTATACCCCAGCTTGTATGCAAGAATAAAATACAATCTTTAAAAAATATATATAATAATAATAAAATACAAAACAACCTATTGGTAAGATTAAAAATCCAAAACACTGACAAAACCAAATGCTAGTGAAGATGTGGAACAATAGGAACTCTGATTCACTGTTGGCAGAAATACAAATGATACAACTTGTTTTGAATACAGACTGGCAGTATTTATACAGGATAGTTTCATGGACATGCATTTGTCAAAACACATAGAATTGTACAACACAGAGAGTGAACTAAAATACAAATTATTATGGAATTTAATAATAATGGATCAATAGTGATTTATCAATGATATGTTAATTAGGAGCGCTTGCTTGCTTTCTGGCACAAGATGATCCAGTGTCATTTTGGACTGCATCTATCTCAACCCTGGCATGGTAATTTTTCTAAAATCCAACTAAATGCTGCTGAATTGATATTCACTTTAAATTCACAGGCATAAATATATTGAAAATGAAAAACTAGGAAAGATAATTCATGAAAATAGTAACCAAAAAGAGCTAAGGCTGCTATACAAAACAGACTTAAAGACAAAAATAGCTATGCAAGACAAAGAGGGTCAGTATCTAATTATATAAGTTTCAATCCTTCAAAAAGATACAAAAATTGTGAGCATCTATACATTTAATCATGAGCCATAAAATATACTAAGGAGAAAATGTAAAGACAAACAATAATAATGAAAGACACTAATACCTCATTTTCAGTTATAGACAAAACAACTACAGAAGATTTGTCAACACTATAAACTACTAGACTTGACATATACAGAATAGTCTATCCAAAAGAAGAATGTATATTCTTTTCAACCACACATGGAACATTCTCTATGATAGACCATATATTAGAGCCAAAACAAACTGAAAAAGAGTGAAATCATATAAAGTATATTCTCCGGCCATAATGAACTAAAGCAATAGAACAAAAATAATTAAACCATGAGGCAAATGCATTCAGAAATAATGGAGTTAAGGAACACTACAACCAATCTATAACTATAATCAAGGGTGTCGGGCCTCCCTGGTGGCGCAGCGATTGAGCGCTGCGCTGTGGAGCTGTCGGCAGTGGCGCCACGAGTTCGACGCCTGGCCAGGGAGAATCCCACATGGTACGGCAGACCTCTCCTGCCTCGCCTGCTGCTCCCCTCAGCAGTGTATTTCTGATCTGCCTGTTCTGCTCCCCACTCTGTCTCTGGTGAAGCCTCTCGCCACCCCGCGCCTCTAGCCTGTACCACAACTTGTATGTATAAATAAATAAATCTTAAAAAAAAAAAAGGGTGTCAATAGTAGACAAACAGGAACAATGGAGAGATTTAATAAGCTAGAAAACACAATGTTGGAAAACACAAGAATAGAACGGCACAAAAAAATTTAAAATGGAAGTACAAGAGCTTTTTGTGACAACTTAAGAGAACAATATCCATAATATAAGGATTCTAGAAGGGGAAGACAAAAAGGAAGTCATAGAAAACCAATTTAAAGAAATAATCACTGAAAACTATTTCAATCTGGGAAATGAGCCAGAAGTTGTGATCCAAGAGGACCAAAGAGTTCCTTACAAAATAATGCCAGACAGACCCACACAAAGACACAATAATAATGTTGTCTAGAAACAATGACAAGGACAGAATATTAAAAATAGCAAGAGAAAAAAGGGTAACCTAAAAAGGCACACCAATCAGACTGTTTTCAGACTTTTCAAGAAAAATAGTCTGGCATGAAGGGCCTGAGAAGAGATATTTAAAGTACTTAAAGAAAAAGACTTCCAGTCCAAAATCCTTCACCCAGCAAGATTAGTCAAGATAACAAAGAAGAGTAAGTAGCTTCACAGAAAAGCATGAACTAAAAGAATTTATCAACACCAAGCCACATATGAAAAAAAAAATCTAAAGGGATTATTATAAAGCAACAAAACAATGAATATCAAGGCAATGGACACCTATATTACTTAACATGGAGAAAGGGGGAGGAAAGTAACAATGTTGCCCACCGGAACCAGCCAGAAACTAGAATGCCCAATGCATCACACAAATAGTCCTCCATATACTAACCTCAGGAGAACCCTCAAACAAAAAATAAATCAACCTAAATCAAACAAAGTATAATAGAAACCACTCAAATGTAAATGGCCTAAACTCATTAGTCAAAAGATGCAGAATAGCCGAATAGATTTAAAAGCAAAATCCAAAATCCAAAATCCAACCTTCTACTCCTTAGTAGAAGACAAGCAACAAAGACAAGCATAGACTTAGAATTAAAGGTTGGAAGACAACTATACAGGGAAATGGAAAAAAACAAACAAACAAACAAACAAAAAACCAAAACAGCTATACATATGTAGACTTCAATTAAGAAAGGTAGTAAGAAATAAAGAAGGGCACTACATTATGATTAAGGATCAAATGCAAGAAGAAATAACACTCAAATGCATATGCTCTGAATGGTGGAACACTGCGTACATAAGACAATTAATAGCATAATAAAACTTAAGAGAGATATTGATTACACAATAATACTATCGATAGGAGACCTTAATGCACCACTTAAAGTAATGGACAGATCAACAAGACAAAGTATAAATAAGGGAACAACAGCTTTAAATCAGGAGCTAGAATAAAGAGATCTAACAGAGTATTTCACCCCAAATCTGCTTCATATACTTTTTTTTTCAAGTGAACATGAAACATTTTCAAGAATAGACCATATCTTGGGACATAAGTCAACTGCCAATAAAACTAAAAGATTGAAATTATACTTAGTACCTGCTCTGACCACAATGCCATAAAAGTAGAAATCAAATATAAAAGTACAACAGGAAAAACTATGAATACGTGGATACTAAACAACATGCAACTTAACAGCAATTGAATAAAAGAAGAAATCAAAGCAGAAATTTAAAAATACATTGAGAGAAACAAAAATGATAACACAAGCTACCAAAATCTATGGGGTGCAGTGAATCAGTCTTTACCAGGGAGATAACTGCAATATAGTCTCATGTTAAAAAGTAAGAAAATCACAAATAACCTAATACCACACCTAAATCAATTTGAAAAGGAGGACAAATAAGGTCCAAAGTTAATAGAAGGAAAGAAGTAATAAAAGAGCAGAAATTAATGTAATAGGGATCAAAAGGACTATGCAAAAAAAAATCAATGAAACTAAAAACTGATTCTTTGAGAAGATTAAAACATATATGTAAGCTCCAGTTAAACTAGCCAAAAAAGAGAAGAGCAAAACATTAATAATAGTTCAAGACAAGAATACCCATGATGGCCACTTCCATTTAACTTATTATTAGTAGCTTTAGCCAGAGCTATCAGACAAACACAGGAAATAAAGGGTGTTCAACTAGTAAAAGAAGTGAGGCAATCACTATTTGCAAATGATATATCACATATAGAAGACTTAAGCACTTCATTAAACAGTTGTTAGAACATTAGATGAATACAACAATGTGGCAGACAACAAAACCAACATACAAGAATCCATCGCTTTTTTTGTATAAACAAAAAATGAGTAAGAAGCAAAAGAAATTAAGAAAATAACTCCATTTATAATTGCTTAAAAAAAAGTATTAAGACCGTGGAAACAACCTAACAAAGGCAGTTCAAAAAAAAAAAAACTATACAATGAAAATTAGATTATTATATAAAAGGACTTAGTGGCATAAAGAGATGGAAAGATATCCCACACTCATGTGTGGAAAGAATCAATATAATCAATATGACAGTCTTGCCTAAAATAACATTCAAATTTAACAAAATCCCTATCAAAACCCAATAATATTTTTCAAAGAAATTGAACAAAAAATATGACCTGCAACAATACAAAGAAGTAAACACTGACAGTACATACCACAATACCAGCAATAGATATTTTTGGTAACTCAACCCCTATAGTAGAGGAAATTAAAAACATAAACAGTTAATAGGTGTGGCTGAATTTCCTGGTCCAGAGGCCATACTTTGAGGATCAATGATTTAGAAAAGTAGGGAAGAAAGAAAGAAACCCTGATGGTGTGTGACTCAGAAGGAGTACAGAAGGATGAGAAAGGGTTACTGAACGCGTTACTTATAGAGTACTGCCACTTGTAACAGTACTGGAAATCAGAGACAGAAGAGGGCAACAACAAAATTCTTTACCCTCATAAAGCTGACAGAATACTGATGTTTTTATGAATTTATATGTCAATTTTTGGCAGTACTTTTTTTCTTGAATTATACATGCTAATTGTTCTCACATGTAACCATGGAAATCCAGGATTAGTAAATGTATTGTGAATCTCAGTCCAAGATGTACAACTTTGCATATATCAGATTCTTTATAAGAGAAATTCAAGTGTTACAATAAATTTTATTAAATGAGAGTGTGAAGATTAAGTCGCAAAAATGGGAACAGACAAATCAAGAAATTCTAGTAGACCTGTAACCCAATGGTTAAAAAATGAATAAAGACAAGCTTAAAACTAAACCCAGAAAGCTGGTAACAGAAGTGAAGTATCCAGAGCAGGGAGGGTTTGGGAAGGAGTAAGAACCGAGGGAAGGAAGCACAAATGACTATGGCAGTGGAGCTGGATGATTTGTTGGTCAGTGCACTACAGTAGTGATGGGAGCAGTGGGGGAGGGTATATGGGTAACTATACTCACAAAATACCAACAAAATGTAAATCAATGTTACTTCAATTTGAAACTTAATTGATTTTTTTAAAAGGTGAGCTGAGGGCCTCCCTGGTGGCACCAGGGTTTAAGTCTCAGCACTAAGAAACTATTGGCAGCCACTGCAGCATGAGTTCAATCCCCAGCCAGGGAGCTTCCCACATGGCATAGCAAACATCTCCAGTCTCACCTGCTGCTCCCCACAGTAGTGCATTATCAGTAGATCCACCTATTCTGCTCCCCACTCTGTCTCTGGTGAATCCGCTCACTGCCCCCTACACCTCTGACCCACACCCCAGGTCTTGTATGCATAAATAAATAAATCTAAAAAAAAAAAAGACTTTCCACCTTAAAATAAATAAATAAATAAAAGGTGAGTTTAGTTGGTTACTTAATCCCCAAATTGCCTTACCCAAAAAAAATTTCTTCAAGAGGTTTCATATAAAATTACATCCAAGTTAGAGTCACCAAAATTGACATATAAAATTAGAAAATTACCCAGTTAAATTTGAATTTCAGAATGAGTGGATTTTTTTAAATTAAGTAAGTTTCATGTACTACTTAGGACAAACGTATACCAAAAAGTTTTTTCTTTGTCTAAAATTAAAATGTAAATGGGTATCCTGTATATTATTCTGGCAACTCTAATCCAAGTAGACTTTGACCAGACATTCACTCAATGAATTTTTAATATGTCACCAGTCTTCCAAAGGAGATAGAAGCACAGAGCATATTCCCTGCCACATATGAAACAAAGAATAAAGGGATGGTTAAAAGACAGGGTTGTAAGGGTGCAGAGCGGAGAGAAACCACTGTGATTCAAGTCAAGAACAGGGAAGCTCATCCACAAACATGACTCAGGCTAATCCTGAAAGTGGTTGGTTGGGAATGATTACTCAAAAGCTGGTAGAGGCTCTGCAGAGAAATAAGCAGCATGAACAACGACCAAGAACAGCATGCAAGAGGAAGAGGAAAATCACTTGCAACAGACTGAGCCAAGTGGGCACACCCTCACCAACTAAGTGGAGAGCACAAGCCCTCTTGGAGCACAATTACTTAGCCTCATCAATGTCAGTAGAAATCCATAACCCTGAACTGCACCACCACTTTTTCCTCCGTATCACAAGGGCCACATGGAGAGATTGCAACACAAAGTATACCAAAGGGTATGCAGATATTCTGAGCCCATAGCACAAAGAAATAGGCTGATGCTTGGGGAGTTTTTAATTAGAAAATATGTAGATTTCTGGTCCCAAAGCATTTTATGATTCAAGTGTGAAATGGAGTTCTGTGCAACCATGGTAGGTCTCCATCTCGGAGTCAGTGGATCGAGGTCTTAGTCCCTTGAGCATGCTCACTAGTGAGACAGTCTTTGAGCTTCAATTTCTCAGTTTAACAGATTGGGATTATATGATCTCTCAAGGCTCTTGCAATTTAACATTCAGTGATTAATTAAATAAATCATCCATTCATGAAACTCTTAGTGAGAGTGCCATATGTAAGGCAATTTGTTAGGAGGTGTGATGGGTATGAGAGTTATTTATTCAAGTTATTTATTCATCCCTAGGTGAAACTATGAAGCAAATATTTTGCCCCCTTTCCCCATCCTTAGACACTACATAGACAACTGGCCCCTGGTCCATTAAATTCAGGGTGCAAGGTTTTGTTCTCCTAGGTCTGCTGCCTCTCTCCTTTTCTTTATTTTACCACCCTTCCCCCAAGTTTCCTAAACCCCACCGGTTGGCATTTCATTCCATTGGCAGAAAGGGTCTCAGCCTTTCAGTGTGAGAATTAACTCATCTCATGGTCTCAAAGTATTAAAGCCCTAGACAAAGGAGAGACTACATCTGTTAACCTGTAAGGTAAAGGCAGACTTTAACTTTTTCATTTCTTTCTATTCATGAGTTGAATCAGAAATGGATTCAGATTAAACAAAGACAAAAGAAAAAACACAAACATTTATGAAGGCTCACTGGTGCTGGGAGAGAGCTAAATGCTCTTATGTATCATCCTATTTGATCCACATAACCTACTTGTGACAACAGTTTATTATCCTCAAAGATGAACCTGAGACAAGGAATAGGAAGGAAACTTGCCCCAGGTAAAAAGCACCAGGGTCAGAAGAAATAGATTAATCTCTCTACTAAACCAGTAATCTTTCCAGTGAACTGGCTGATTCATAGGTATGGTTCCAGGCTGCCAGTATATTTCAACAAGGTGTATGTTGTACCAACTAATAATGGTCAGAGTAAGAAAGTTTTTTGTTTTTTTTAAATAAAGTAGGTTCATTTATTTATAATGATGTCAACTCCAGTGATGTCATTCCAACATGCTTTGTTTTTTAATGCAGGAGATTTATAGCCCAAGTCAAGGGGTTATAAATAATTCCTGCCACTGGAGTATTTGTTCACACAGTGCTGTCTACCATTCACATTGTCGCTAGAGAAAAGGTGAAAATACTAACAGGCAATCAGGTAAATGTGGGGATTCTTTTGGGCAGGTGAGCCTCATTCCAGTCCTGCACATAACTTCTGCTGGTCTTCTATCTTTAAATGAGGGGGTGAGGAGTTGTGATAGTTAGAGAGTTGGGAGAGGAAGTGCAAGAGGAGGACATGGGAAAAAAGGAGAGGGAGAGGAAGATAACAGAAATGAAAGGCAAGAACTCTCTCCAATATGGGCTTTAAGACAATTGAGCTTTTAATAATTTATACAATAAAAGTAGAAGCTTTCCTTCTACTGTTATTTTTTCAAAGATTTATTTATTTATGCATACAAGCTGGGGTGTAGGCCAGAGGTGTGGGGTGGTGAGAGGATTCACCAGAGACAGAACGGAGAGCAGAACAGGCAGCTCAATTGAAATACACTGCTGAGGGAAGCCGTGGGCGAGATGGAGAGGTCTGCTGCGCCATGTGGGAAGCTCCCTGGCCAGGCATCGAAGTCATGCTGCAGTGGCTGTGGATAGCTTCATAGTGCTGAGACTTAACCCGCTGCACCCCCAGGGAGGCCCTTTCCTTCTACTTTTAGATGCATCATCTAGCTTTTTGCCTCTATCTTAACATGGAATTCTCTATGAGTGCATCTCTGTTCACGTTTTCCCATTTTTTAAGGGCACAGCCATATTGGTTTAGGGCCCAGCCTAATGACCTCACCTTAAACCGATCTGCAAAATCCTATTTCAAATAAGGTTGAATATGCAAGTATTAGGGGTTACTATGACTTCAACATCTTTGTGGGGGAGGACACAATTCAACCCAAAACAATTATATGTTACTGTGTGTGTGTGTGTATGTTTTCTGTAAAGGAATAGAAACTTCACTTAGGCCTTATTTATCGGTAATTGTGGCCCCTGTGAGGTGCATCTTTTCTTACTCAGTTCTCCAGAAATAATGGGGGTGGATTTTCCAGTTATAAAAGGCAAATCCATCAAATAAAGTAGACTAAAAGATTCAGGAATTTGGGTGTTCTACTCAGCTCAAGACTGGGTGACGTCAGGTACTCCCTAGCCAGTGATTGTGAGGAGAGGGCCTTAGAACCTCAGAAGTCATGAGAAGGACTTTCTGCCATTACACAACCGAGCAGGGTCTCCCTGCCATCTCCATGTCTTCATTAAGCAGTAAGGACGAGAAACAATGTCTACGAATAGATCAAAAAGGTAAAACTACTGGTGTGGAGTGGCAGGAAGTAGGAGATCAATATGCAATTAAAATTAGGGTAAAAGCAATTTTTTCATGAGTTGTGGTTGTTATTAAACTCCACATGTATATGTATAAATTAAACTGAATAATTCTCATTGATGTGATGAATTTCCTTTCATAGCCACTTATTCAACAAATATTCACTGAGCAACTACCATGTGACAATTTTGGTGACTGGTAATAAAATGGTGAATAATTACAAATTCATTTATGGTCACAGTCCTGAGTGGCTGCTAAGATTTTGAGGTTAGAGAGGCCTGAGGTCATTTGCATGGTCTATCTCTTCTATTTGTTTATGTGTAAAACTGAGACAACAGTAATATGTAACTCACACTGTTATTGTTAAAAGTTAGCTATTATATGGAAATCACTTAGCATAGTGCCTGCCAATGAATGCAATTCTTATTATTATGATACATTAACAATTAAGATTATGATTATAAATGTAGAACAGAGGAGGAAGGAATCAATTCTAATGAAAAAAGTGTGAGAAGGATTCACCAAAATTTAACTTGGTCCTAGAGCTCAGGGCTAGGATAAGAGTTAAAACATTTTCCATTTTCTGATGGAACTTTAATAGTAAATGACATGCCATTTTTTCTACTGTAGACACTGAAATTGTTCAGCATTAAAATGTTATGATATTTTAACTATAACCTTACAGCAAGCATTTTAAAATATATGAGGTTATTACTAAAATTTATAAATTATTTTAGATAATATTTCAAAAGGTAAAGAAGAGAGAATAGGGTAGGGAGTTGTAAATAGCGATGTAAAATAAGAGTAGTTCAAATAAATATATGTACCATTTGTTGATCCAAGAGTTACATTTTTTTTAAAGATTTATTTATTTATGCATACAAGCTGGGGTACAGGCCAGAGGCGTGGGGCGGCAAGAGGGTTCACCAGAGACAGAGTGGGGAGCAGAACAGGCAGAGCAACAGAAATACACTGCTGAGGGGAGCAGCGGTCGAGGCAGGAGAGGATTCCCGTGCCATGTGGGAATCTCCCCGGCCGGGCGTCGAACTCGTATCACCGCTGCTGACAGCTCCACAGTGCAGCGCTTAACCGCTGCGCCACCAGAGTTACATTTTTGAGGACAATATAATCTCTCAAGCTACCCAAAGGTTTACCGACCAGAAAAAGAGAAGCACATGATCACCTTATTTAATAGCTGTTAGAGGGTACACACCAAAAGGCAATCTTTGAGCCTCCTCCTTCAAAGCTGAAGGGTAACTTGGGCCATCTGTCAGGGGATAACAGCATGTAAGTTTGATGTCAGAAAACTGACCACACGAAGCACAGTTCACAAAACCAACTTCAATATAAAAATTCTTAAAGAGTGACCCAAAAAATGAAAATCGAAGGGAGAAAACTTGGAAAGAAATCAAACATCACTAAGATACCTTAAAAAATTTCTGAGGGGAAAGATACCATAAATATCTTTGGGGAAAAAAAATAAATTTTAGACATAAAACAAAGACCAGATGAAAAGTAGAAAATGGTCTGCAAAGGGCAAGTTTGGTCTGAAAATAACTTGAAGGCACAAGTAATTTGCAAATTAAAACATTGTGCATCGTTCCTAGTGCTTTAGTAAGATCATTATGATTTTGTTTTCATAAATAAAGTTTTATTGGAACACAACAATGACTGTTCATATAGTCTGTGGATGCCTTCACATCCCACTGGGGGAACTGAACAGTTTCAAAAAGAGAACACATGGCCCACAAAGGGCAAGAATTCGCTGTCTGGTCATTTTACAGAGAGGTATTCCGATTCCCATTCTATGTGATGAGATTATCAGTGAATTTTATTTTCTTTTTTCTTTCCTCAATTTTCTGTAATTCACAGATATTACTTACGTGTTTTAAAAATTATTTTTAATGAAATTTTAATAGGAAAAGAGAAAGATCTAGAAGATCCTGGCTTCACTACCAGCAATGTGAGAGAAAGAAGAAAGACAATGAGGTCTTGGCTGCTGCAAAAGAAGGAATGGGGAGAAAATGAGTCTAAAAGGAAGAATAAAAACAACCAAAGGAACCCTGATGGTGAAATTTTAGACTTAGTCTCTCCCAAAATAAGATAAGTTTAAAGCAGAAATTTTCATCTTTCAAATAAAAAGTTTTATTAAAGGGAGAAGTAGGGAAAATGATAGATGATTAGCAAAAAGGAAAATCTTTAGGATATTTATATTATAATATGACAATGTATATTACTATATATTATGCATGTGGCATTAAAAGTATAAGTGCAAATATATTTACTTTTTTTCTCCAAGTAGATAACAAAGATTAATTTTTTTGAAACTTTTTGGCATAAATATGTTTGAGCATTGATCTCTACGGAACTAAAAAATCAGATAGTTACAACCCTTTAAAGATGTTGTAAATATCTGTAAAGAATCAAAATACTCAGGGAGAATGGTCTTGTCTTGTCATTAATCTTTCAAAAGGGTAAATGTGTTAACTCTGGCTCTGGCGCTGAGAAATATGAATGGAACCTGGGATCATGGCCCAGTCAGTAAGAATCCAACTCTATGCACAGAGTCCTTGGCCGTATGATGAATAAAATACAAGTGCTGTTCTTAAAGTTCCTTTAGTATGGTTTTTCAGTCACTAAATCTGTTGACAAAGCAAACCCTCCTTGCCCCAGCTTAAATTTGCATCTCATTTATTTATCCAATAAGCATAATTGAACTCCTGGTATTAAGGCCTGAGAATACTAAAATAAATTAAAGGAAAACATTGCTCTCAAAGAGTACAGTTAATGGAGGAGATCACGCATTTGTAACATCACAGTAGCAGTCATTGGAAGCTCTTCATTGTTAATTAGTAAGGAACCAGAGATATAAAAGAAAAAAAATAACACGTGAGAATGTTAGACTATCCTAATAGGACTAAGTCATGTTTTCAGTAACAAAGACACAGTAGCTAGCAGATTTGTTCCAAGTAAAAATGAATATTGAGGCTTCTTGGTGCCACTGAACCACTGCTTGCATGTGGTGTGTTTGGCTGTAGCCAATATGACAATCTATGATTGTATTCTCACCATGGAAAAGAACATGGAGAGTTTGTGAAATAGGGTTCAGGACACAGGAGAAAGGTCAAAGCAGAGTCTATAGGAAAGTGGTGAGTGTCAACAGCAAATAATCTAAGAGGAAATATGAGGCATCTGGTAAGGAAACAAGTTGGAAGAAAATACAAATGGCAAAGAATCTGAGAAATCTGCATTCCATTCCCAGAGGGACTTGAGGGGCAAGTCCTTTCTGATCAGATATTTCCATTACTGATTGCCCCTATTTGTGGAAATCTCATAAGATAGGTCATTCCCGTAGGATATCATTTGCTAAGTATGTTTTTTGAAAGACCAGTTCAATGAAATATTAATCCATGAACATGAAAAATAGGTTTCCTGGTCAAATGAATTGCGACACGCATGTAATATCAGTCATGGCCCTGCAGGAAATATAATTTACTCAGATGGCTCAGGAATTCTTAATGGTGTGTGTGTGTTTGTGTGTGTGTGTGTGTGCATGTGTGTGCGTGTGTGTGTGTGTGTGTTTGTGTGTGTACTGAAATTATTTGGAGTCCATGAAGCCTATAGGACATATTTCAGAAATTGCAAAAGGAAACCAACTAAGTTGAAATATAGTTAACAAAATATTTTTTAAAAACAAGTTTTTAGTATAGAAATAAACGTGCTTCTTTACTGATTTAAACATTAAGACCTAGTGTCAAGTTTCATAACTAACATAGTTTCAAAGAGGTGGTAACTAAATACTACTAGATAAAACCTTGAATGTGATTCAAGAATACCTGTGACATCTGTTGAAGACAAAGTCAGATATACTAGTACGTTCATAACTGAATGAAATTCTAAATTTCTTTTAGGGGTTAGAAAAATATAGGAACAATTATTGTTTTAATGAGCAAGTTTGCAGTTCATTTTTTCCCATTTAATTTCACCAACTGCCTATTTTCTATCTACAGATGTCACTGGGGTCCTTGCACCCCTGGAGTAAATCTCTAGGAACAGGCATTAGTGAAGAGACAGTTCAAAAAATTCTAGGCAGAGTTAATGAAATAACCAAGAAATACTGAAGTACCTGCAGAGTAGAAACAACAGGTACACCTTGGGCTGATATGGGCAGAGAAATAGTGTTTCTAGAACCCAGGAAGGGCAGAAGCCATGAGGACGGCCTGCCCTATAAGAGCTGTGCTAATAGGGGAAACCAGTCACTGTTAGAGAATTGGCACCAAAGCAAAAAAAAAAAAAAAAAAAATCATTCTCCTTCTGCCCTTGTAATCTTAGTATGTCTTCTAATGGCCAAAAGGTCAGCTGGCACAACAAAAATACAGCCAAAACAAAGCCTAGGTAAATCTTTCCATAAGGCACCCAGATCAGGGCATAGAAGGGTAGAAAATGTGGTGATGTCAGAAGGAACATGAGAAGTATTAGCCCATGAGTGTAGCTATGTTTCTTAAGGGCAGATTTTTACAGATATTTCAATACACTAGTATGCACTATGGTTATTCAACATGCTTTAAATATTAATTTAAGAAGTATTTATCAGACCTATCTATGTCAAGATTCATGTTTCAAAGACAACTATGAAAATTATTATTCTGTAGAACAAAAGTTTGCAGATGTTATTTTAGGACTTTCTGGAGACTTGAGTTCTACCTGTATCAAGTTATTTAGTTGTCTGGTCAAGGGAGCAGATTAGTCAGCAAATACCTATGAGAATCCAGAAGATCTGATTTCTGGAGCGGCTACAATAATTTGGCAAGAATGAGAGTTGAGAATAAGCTTTGTGGGAGGAAAATGTCTACATAGACTCAATAACATGTCCGGACTTTTTTTATCAGAAAAAGCTGAGAAAATTATTGATCCAATTATAGAGTAGTTGGGACCCCATCCCTTTAAACCTAGCATAGGGACTCCAATGAGTTTACATATTCCAAATCAGCTTGGGTCCTAGGCTTATGAATGCATTCTATGACCTTCCAAGGAGGACACCAGCATGATCATAACCACTCTCATTGTAAGCCCCTCACAGTGTATCTTTAAAGATCACAACCAATCATTGTGTAGCTGGCACTTAGCTCACCAGAATAGCACCTTGGTACAGACTAATCACCCGCTAAAAAATAAGGCAATGAAGGAAAAAAAATGATTGATTGGTTTATTGGTTGATTGATTGCCGAAAGGGCCCCAATTCTCCACCTCTTTCTGCAGCCATGCCATCTGCACTGTGGCTCTGCAGATCCTCCTAGAACCAGGGTGGCCTTGCAACTTGTTTTGGACAATAAAATATTGCAGAGATGAAAGTGTGCCAGTGATCTGAGACACGAAGAGACCTTGCCTGCTACCTGCTCATTCTTGGAGCACTGCCCAGTGGCCATTCGAACAAGCCTGAGCTATTCTGCTGGAGGATGAGTGACCATGTGGATCAGAGTCAAATCAGACCATTTGCCCCAGCAGGATGTCAGATGTGGGAGTTGAACTAAGATCAATAAAGCTGGCCCATACATAACCCCAGCTGATTATAAATTCTTAAAATATAGCCCAAAAGTATCTAATGAAATCCAGCTTATATTTATGACTAACACAATCATAAGCTAAATAAATAGATGCTGTTTTCAGACTTTATTTGAGGCAGGGAGTAGGATGAGGAAGGATTGTTTGTCCTAGCAGCGACAGTTATTGACACAGTAAAATCACAGACTATAACTCTATCTGGTCCCAGGGTCATATGTAATATCCAAAGGAGGGTGGATAGCATAAAAACATCAGGTTACCTATGCCTGAAAAAATGGGTGGAAGATTCTGATAGGAAATACAGAATAGAAGAAGCACAAACATTCAGCTCTGTATACCACATTTGTGTGGAGGACTAACGCTAAAGGAAAAAGTAACATACCCAAGCACAATACACAAGGAGGGAGGTAACCCCAGTCCATAAAGGGAAAAAGGCAATCTAAAATCTGTTGTTAAAGATTCTACATCATGTTTCCTAAAATCTTGAATTCAGTTATGCTAAAGCAATAATGCCTGTGCAGATGAGTCAGGGTCTGAAGGTCAAGGTCCACTTCCAACAACTTTGGAGAAGAGTGGTGAGAATAGCTCAGTCTGTAGAGCATGAGACTCTTAATCTCAGGGTCGAGGGTTCGTGCCCCCCGTTGGGTACCACTTGTTGCATTGAGCAACACTACGGCGAAAGGGAAGAGACAGAGTTGTAGAGCAGGCTGCACAATAGCAGGATGCTGCTGGAGAGCAAGATCCTGGCCTTTTTACTGACAGAGAAAAGGGCGGGACAAACTGTATGTTGGATTTAGGGAGTGAGTCCAATGATACACAGCCAACTCCCACCCATGGCTCTAATCTTCTTAACAGGGTGTGCCACAGATTACTCTATGGGGGAAAAGCACATCAGCCACTGGCCCCTTGGACCGTTATACCCATAGTATACCTCTAGGAAATCCACTTCAGATCCTTTCGCAAGTGCACGGGCAACCACCCAAACAATAACAGCTCCTGCCAACCAAAGTATTTTGTAAGACAGCCACTGAGAAATTACTTTACCAAACTCAAAAACACTTGACTTCTTAAACAGCTCATTTAAAGATGCACAGGAGGACTAAGTACAGGTTAAAAGTTGTGATGCCAGTGCTGACAGAAAAAAGTAAAGAACTTTGGAAATGTAATGTGAAAATCTTTAGTGATAAACTTCAATCACTTAGCAACAACCACTAGAAATAGCATGAGCTCGCTACAGCACCAGATCCAACTGGGTTTGAACTTTGATTCTGCCACTTACAAGCTACATGGCTTTGTCCATGCTGCTTAACCTCTTTGAATCTATTTGCTCTTTCAAAACAGAAATATTTGCCTCATAGGGTTATTGTGAAGATTAAGTGAGATAACACTTATCACACAATACACCTGATAAAGTGTCTGGCACACAGCAAGTGCTCAATAAATTTACACTGCCAGTTCCCTCTGTTGAAGGCAAAGCATAATTTCCATGAATACTTCGCTTTGGCTGTTTAAATTGAGTTGTTTTTTTTTTTTCCTCCAAGAGCTCAATCATACTCTTTTGAGGCAGTAAAAGCATGACTGAGTTATAGATAATAAGCAAAATAAAAAAATGAATCTTTGTTTGAAGCTGTTGTTCATAATCCATGCATCCTCCAATTTTCATTGGACTGTGTTTCAAAACTTAATTTGTGAGTCACTTTCTAGAAACAAATTTTAAGTGGTAGTCAGATTCTCAAGACATCAGTTAAGAGTACTTTAATTCTGGGTTCCAGCAGCATAGCTTCATGTGATAGAAGAGAAGGGCTTATTGAAAGAAGAAGGAACATTGTTGAGAAAAAATACTAAAAACACTGGATGAGTGAAAAATAACTATTATTGATGCTATAGCTCTTAGGTTCTAGGGGTTGAACTATGCACACAGAAATTTTATCATTTAATTCTTACAGCATCTCCATGACACAGGAACTTCCCTCGTGCTAGCAATAAATATAAGCACACAGGGCCTCCCTGGTGGCACAACAGGTTAAGTCTCAGCACTATGAAGCTATCCAGAGCTACTGCAGCACAAGTTCAATACCCATCTGGGAGGTTCCCACATGGCACAGCAGACCTCCTGCCACACCCACTGCTCCCCTCAACAGGGTACTTCAGTCCATCTGCCTGTTCTGCTCCCCACTCTGTCTCTGGTGAATCCTCTCACCTCCCACACCTCTGGCCTAACAGCCCAGTTCTTGTGATACCGGAAAAATGAGGCTTTTTAAATTTAGACAAAGGCAGTGCCTCAACTGTTAGCAGTTACTATATTGGTTCTGCACCAGAGCACATTTGTTAGAACACTCAGGTTTAGGAAACAACAATGGGATTTATTTAACAAACAGGGAAAGGCAAAGAATTACTAAAATTAACATAGGAAAAACAGAGGATTACTAAAGTTAACATATGGTCGTTTACCTTACTTAAAACATGTCCAGTCCTTTTAAGTCCCAAAAGATAACGAAGGTGGCATCTTTTTGCCACCGTTGACTGTAAAGCTTTTTTTCCAGACAATAGGCCACGATTTCAACTGGGCGTCTTCTTTCTTATGTTGATAAAGGTTTCCCGCCACTGTTGGTGTGGGCCCCAATTCCATAATGGCGTCTTCTTTCCGAGGTGTACTGATCAGACTGCAGGCCACGTTCCAACTTACAAGGATGACAGAGGACGCAACTAAAATTGCTTCCAAAACTGCATTGCAAACAGCAACTACAGCAGCCAGACGGCCCATCAGACTGCACTCACGCATTTTGAAAGGTGCCCGCTTTGGGCCTCTGCCTTCTTCTTCACGACGGTTCCTTTTCTCTACATAACGGCATCTATGTTTCCTCTTCCTGAGTTCCCCTTTTAAATATTTCCTTGCAGACACCGCCATCCCGCCACAGGTAAACAAATCCCACAGAATTCTCGCGACCGCAGAATTCTTGCGAGGTTTACCTGGCAGGGTGAGGGGCTTTAGATCACCTGGCTGCAATTTATCTTTAACAGTAAACCTCTGTAGGGGGCGCCACATTTTTACCGGATTTTGACTCAGCCCAGTCACACTTGTATGCATAAATAAAGAAATCTTTAAAAAAAAAAACATAAGCACACAACAGCTTAGAAGCTGAGAAAGAGAATTAATTTGTCCAAAGTCACATAACAAGCATAAAATGAAAGAAGAGCATTTTGAATGTAGTAAAGATGAACAATAGAGATCAGAAAACAAAATTTCATCTAATAGACTTCAGGTGGTGCCTTCCTTATTGGGGCAAGATCCTTTAAAGAATTCTTTACCAGAGTGTGTGAGCTTGCATGGATATATGTGAGTACACATATACATGCATAATATGTCTCTTCAAATATTTTACTTATATGGAAAGCAAGTGATATAAATGCAAATTATGTAAATTTTTTTCAAATAGTACAGGAAGATATAAAATGAAGTCTTAACATCTTTCACCACCTATAGTTTTATCCATAGTCTTCTAGTAAAATACATGTAATTGTTACATATACTTACACAAAGGAGAATATACAATTCATACTTTGTATGTCACTTAATAATACATCTTAAAACTCTACATTATCATCAACAGAGCTAACTCATTCTTTTCACAGATGCAAAGTATTCTATCTAACACATTAACTTAATTTATAGGTAGCACCCTGATGAAGGGGAATCTTGTGGTTTTCAGTTGTTTGCTTTTACCTGGTATATCCCATTCAGATACCTCAGCATACTCTTCAAAGTGTACTGCTAGGGTAAATAGGTATATTAGGATAAATTGTTAGAGTATATTGGATATATTAGGGTAAATTATTAAACAAAAACGTGGAGTTTCTGAATCAAAGGTCCTGTGACTTAGAATTTCTGATTCATAATTCCAAATTTCCTTTCAGAAATGATGCCCTGGTTTACAGCTCCACTTATTACATAGTGTGAGAAGGCTTTTTTCTTCACATCCTCACCAATGGTATTATTGGACTTTTTAATTTCTGCTAAATTCATAGGATACACATTGTATTTTATTTTCATTTTAATTTCTTTGATTATGCATGATGCTTATCATTCTTTATGTTTAATGATCACTTGTACTTATTTTTCTGTGAATTATTTTAACTTGTGGAGCACTTGTTTTTTGCTCTTTTTTGTTGACAGTTTTTTTTTTATTGATTTGTGCAAATTCTTTGATAATTAAGGAACTGGCTCTTTGTTTTTCATGTATCTTACATATTTTTCTCTTAAGTAATACTTTTAACAGTAAGTCACTTTTTGAATTCAAGTTCATCATAAACATATTTGTAATTCTGATTTGGCTTTCTCTTAAACTAGGCCAGTTAAGCTAGGCCAGTTAAGCAAGATATATTCTGGTTAGGCTAGGAGAAATATTCTGGTTTGTGTAAAACCTATATTCCCTCTTTATGAAGTAATAATTGGCAATTTGGATTAAACAGAATGATGTGTGTTTGTGTATGTTTGTTTTTCAGTCTTTGTTAATTTGAGTTCTCTTTAAGAGACAGATCCAGCTTTGGTGAGTTAAAAAAACATGTTTCTGACTCTAAAAGACTGAGAGCAATACATGAGGTCATTGTTAATACCACTTGCATGCCTCTTGGCAAAGAAGTCAGAGTATCCTCTGTATACCAGCTGCTTCTTAAAATTCTCCAACCTTGTGTTACTCCTTCATTCCAACTTTTATGGAACATTCTGGGCCTCAATAGGAGATAATGTAAAGGTAGGGTTGGGATCATTGTTTACCCTTATTAACCAGAAAGAATTATAGAGAGATGAATTGTTAGGGAGTGTGAGACAGCTTTTAACATTTAAAGAGAAGATTAGATGTTGGAAAGGGCGGATTCAAGGAATTTGGAACACTAAACCTCTGACTCTGTTTCCTCCAGAGATCCTTGTAGAGTTTCACACTTACTCATCTTAGTTCAAAACTGTAAATGACTAGCCCTGGTTACACACTTTATAGCTTCAAAGTCATAGTCTGTCAAACAAATAATTAGGTAATTATTTGTAGACAACTACGTGGATAATTCAAAGACTCTAAAGTCTTCTTCGAACTCATGCTCATGCAAAAATCTATTGTATTTTAAATAAATTTATGCTGATTTCACATTAAACACTCCTCAGACAACAACTCAAATCATTCTTCTACTGTGATAAATGATAAAAATGACCATTTAACATTATCAATTGCCTCTTCAGAATTGTAAATTAGTTATCAGGACTAAATTTAGATAGAAATTCATGTCATAATAACTGCCTGTCGCCTAATAAATTTAGTCAACTTCGGAGCAAATGTCAATTTTTTGATTTTATAATTTTAAAAATAGCAGTTTTGAATGGATTGTATATGTCTTTACCCACAACTTTGCAGTGATCCGTGAGCTTTGATTCTCTATTTCTCTGTCATTGTGCTTTACAAGCTTTTTAGGTTAAAAGTATAGACATTCTTCAAGCATTTGGCAACACATGAGTACTCAGCTCCCATGTAACCTAAAATATTATTATTTGGTCTGTCAGTGAAGGGGCACATAAAAAGCAAAATACCTTACTCTTTGAGCGGTAGCTAATTATTTTCGGCTTTAAAAATTTAAGATAACTAATATACACACATATATCTATGTCTAGGTATATATCCTAGATATAGATAAATATCTACAAATAAATAAATATCATTATTTATGAATATGTTTTTTATATATGAAGTATAGCTATAAATGAATTTACGTATGGATAAAATTATGTATCTATGGATTTAGATATACATATGAATGTATGTGCTTAATTCTTGAAAGACAGTATCTGAACAAAAATATATGAATAGCATGATGTGTTACTCATTCAAAACACATAGTTATCTGAAAACGCTAAACATTTTTAACAGCCCCCTTTGTAGCAAAATGTGCTTGTGCTTATTTGTAGAACCCCTTTCAATACATTTGTGGACAAAGGAGAGCATCCTTGATTTTCAAGGGCAACTACAAACTAGTTCTAATAATGAGGGTTTAGAAAATGCTCTTTTTTCCTTTTAAACTCTTCAAAGAACAAAGTTTCTCTAGCCACAGATCTTTAATAGCTTCTGTCTAGATTCAGGTAGATAGTACAATATAAAGTATAAACAGCAGATGTTAATTTGAATTTAAATGCAATTGAATTGTCCATCAAAAGGAATATCATTCCAATTTATAATTAGCCTCCAAATAAATGAAAACCTATTCCTGTCTAAAATGCAGCTTAGGCCTGTGTATAGAACAGTCATCAGATCATGTGCTTCTGCTTACAGACAAAGCATGTTCCTCCCTAATGGGCTTTTAAATCCAAGTCACTATCAGCAAAGAGAGAACAAACTAAAGGGGCAAGTGATACTACACTAGCCAAACTTCCCTCTTCCTCCAGTAATCAGAAGTCTGATGTGCCCATCTGCCATCTTCCAGAGAGCAGTCAGACTTATCCTGAGAAAACTGAGAAATACAAACTTTCTGATGCTGTCTAACTGAACAAAAAGATGAGTTAGAAGAGATCACAGTTTTCTTCTGGATGAAACTTCTTTATAGATGGTCAGTTATTTGTATCTGAGCTGAAAGATTTCAGAGTTCAATGAGAATTTCTAACATGTCATCTTTTCCGTACCAATTTTGTTCTGCACATAAGTAAAATAAAGGAAGCAGGCAAGAACAGATGCCAAATTCCTTCATTATGCATATTCTATCTAAACACTAGCATCTTCTGAATCTACAAACAAAAACCTGAACACATTCAGGGATCTCAGTTAAATAACCATTCTGCATGCAGCTAGCAATATTATATTACTTCCTGACCTTCAGACATGTCTTTGTGTGACCTTTTCCTCCTTTTCCATTAAATGTTTAAACCTTTCTTTGCTTGTGAAGCCTTCCAGACTCAGTGCTTTTCAACTTTGTCCTAATCCTGCCTAATACCCTTTCCATGGCATCACCTTTCCCTTCTCTCTGTCAACAAGATGAATCCTTGACCTATTTCACCTTAAAATCACCTTCATTTAAGTCTGAATTTTCATAATTAAAAACATATAATTACTAACTACCTGCCACCTAATTTTTTAAAAACAAGATTTAGGCAGTAGGTGAGAAAAATGATCAGTTCCCAGGACCAGGCATCAGTATGATGTATTGCTTGACATCATTTTGCTATGGTACTTCAGTTTTCTCCATGGTGACACACATGTATGGCACGCTGATCAATGACCCCATCTGATAAGTGAAGTCAAGTATGGAAGCAGCCACCAGCATGTCAGATGTAGCTCCAGACCACCTTTCCTTCCCACTCAAGGGACCATGCCAGAATGTAAATGAATAAGACCAACACCATTACCAGTGACCAAGACAATTATGATTTTTTAAATAAGAAGGGGAACAGTTTACAAATGGAGTTGCCTTATTAATAAAAAGTCACTTGCTGCATGGCTCAAAAAGGATCACAGTCCATCAACGTCCTGTGTTTCTGTGGTTTAAGGCCTCCTGCTAGAGACTATCATTTTCTCACACCCTTTCTCCAAACCTTATCATTCACAATGTAGGCATGCCACACACACACAAAAAGTCCTGCACTGACTTTGCAGGTAGGCTGAAAATTAAGTGAGATCAGTAAAATCCAAAGAGATATATATGAGTTTTTTAAATTAAAAACTTGGGGACAAGTAAGCATGCAAGAACAGCAGATGTGGGTTTAGTTAAGCCTAGTCATAGCAGAGAAGAGGAATCCCAAAACACATTAAAAATCTCTTAAGGGTTGATAGACTAATTTACCCACTCCTCAAAATAACCAGCTTCAGATAATACTTGAATTAAACTCTGAAAGGCTGTCACTGGTGCTTGTGATGCTCTAGTACCATGTGGTCAATACAGTAGCTAGTAGCCAGTCACCTGTGCCTATGCAAATTTAAATTAAAATGTTCTAAAATTACAAATTGTTCTGTAATTACTCTAGGACACATTTGTAGCATTTACCAGAGCAAAGCTAACAGAATTTTAAGAAGAGGGGAATGTTCCCATTTATGCTGTCCAATATGTTTAGCCGCTAATGCTATGGCTGTTTAACACTTAAAATGTGGTTAATGCAAAGAAGGAAATGAAATTTTAACCTGATTTTAATTAAGCTAAATGTAAATTTATATGGCCTGTATCCACAATGATACAAAAAATTCTTTTGGGCAGTGCTGCTCTATACCACAAGGTCCCTTACGCTGGGATGCCAAAAGAAGAGAAAGGAAGAATTAGGGATAGGGCTGGTGCTGGAACAGAAAATATTTCCTCATCATCTACTATATGCCAAGCACTTTATTATGCACTTTCCCTACATAACTTCATTTAATCCTCAGTCTCAAAACTGTAATTGACCTAAGAACAGAGGCTCAGAAAAGACTGGAATACACAGTGAATTGACATTTCATGCCATCCTCTTTCCACTATTCCTTAACACAGATAATCATAAATGGTATTCATATGGTCAAAAGAGATTTATCAGGAAAGAAAAGAGATTAAGGAATGGAGAACAGAAACAGAGCGTTGACAGACTGTGATACTTTTTGAGGCGTGCTGCGAGTGACTTGTTATAAAAAAGCATTTCCATTTGTAAACTGTTTCCCTTCTTATCTAAAAAAATCATAACTGTCTTGGTCACTGGTATAATGGTGTTGGTCTTACTCACTTATATTCTGGCATAGTCTCTAATAATACGTCATTAAGGCATATAAGAAGAAAGGAAATGCTACTTCATATATTTGGTAGCAAAATCTACAACTGTTACCTTGAGAGATGGACTTAAAAGGAATTACACCAAAAAATGAATGATTGATAAATTTATTATTAAGAGAAACATGAGCAAATTGCCAAAACTCAAATTGTAGTAACAGTGATCACCATAACAATAGCTTTCATTTATTGAATCCTTATTGTGTTCAATATTTCATTCTCATAATAACCCACCCTCTCAAGTGCAGGTGAGGATGTCACTGTCAGAGATAAAACAGCAGTCTGGAAAGTAGAGAGGTCTGACTGATTAACCTCTTTCTTATCTTCTTAAGTGAAATTTCCCAAAGCCTTCTCACAGGTCCACACAACAAAGTGATGAAAGAATAGATAATGTCCAATATCAGTCAGTGAAGAGATGCACTGCCATTGTTGAAAGTTCTCATTTAAAATTTAATTTATCTGCTCCTTAATTATCCTTGCAAAGTCCTGATTTTTCCCCCAAGCTCTGTATCTGGTGCTCACAATCATTTTCAAGACTGACATTAAAATTTGCTAGCTTGGTAGGTTTGGATAAATAACTTAATTTTCACATACAGTTTATGGTCCTGTCAGATTATTGTTGATATTGGAAAGAATCTCACTCCATCTTGGCCTTCTTAATATTATCTTCTTTCTAGTTGATTTTATCCTCCATCATGGGGGCAGAATTGTTGTGGATAAGAATAATAAACAGGGTATAGTAAAGATAATATAGATTCTTGACTGACTGCTCTAACCATCTCACAGTGGCTAGAGATAACTTCAAGAAGGTTAATTATTAAATAATTAATAACAATAATCCCTTAATTAAAGATAAAGTGTTAACATGGAACCGAATCCTTGGCACATAAAACTCATTCATCAATTGTGTTTCTGTTTTTCCCTTCCCTAGTTTTACCAACTTGACTATCAGATAGTAATATAACTTGTGATTAAAAGTGCACTTACAAAATATTTTCCTCTTTGATTCACAGTAACCACATATAACCAAAATTTCTATTGCACATCTTCCATAAATAGAAGTTTAGGAAAGTTAATGCCAATTTTGACTTCCAGATCTTCTATAATTACTGTTTATGCTAATACTTAGGCTAAATATATTTCAAAGATTATCAAATAAGAATCATATGTCTAAAGAATATATTAACATCTTTAATCTTTAATAAAGTGTATTCTTGGCAATACATTACTTTGTCTTAACAACTGGCTAAAATAGTATTAGGAAAATATACGCTTATCTTGTGTATGACTTTAGAAATTGTACCTATGATAAATGGATCAAGAAGACATGGTATATATATACAATGAAAAACTACTCAACAACCAAAAAAATAAACTCATGCCATTCAAAGAAACATGGTGGAACTGGAAAGATTTATGATCCATGAAATAAATCAGGATGAAAAAGAAAAATATCAGATAGTATCACATAGGAGGAATAGGGAACCCAAACAAACTAGAAAAAAAATACAAAACTTGCAGGCAAACTATAGATCTTGAGGTAGAGAGAAGGAGAGGGCAAGGGAGAGGGATCAAGACAGGGGAGGGAAGAACACAAGGGACTAAGGCCATGGCTCACTGGTTATATGGTGGTGAGAGATTTACAGGGACTACACCCAAAGGGAGAATTCCAATACTATACAAAAATGAACAATGATGCAAAAAAATTTAAAAGTTTAATAAAAAATAAAAGAATAAAAAAAAAAGAAATGTTCCTATATATTGAATAATTTATGATGGAGCTTGTGGCAGAATATTATGTAGCCATTAAAAAGGATGGCGTTAATTCATAATTGTTAGAATAAAAGTCTACTGAAGAGATATAGTTATGTGAAAACAGGTTACAAAGTGTATAGTGTTAAGAAAGAAAGAAAGTCTGCTTCGATCTGATATTCTTGGCCTCTTTCTTTCCTAAGATATACTGCTATAATTTTTTAAGAAAATTGGAAATTTGATTGTGAAATTGATACAAAAGAAACAAAGTGATGAATAGATGCTGACACATGATGAGGATGATAATCATCATCATCAGAAGCAGCAGCAGCAGCAACAGCACACTGGCCTATGTACCTGTGTGGAAGATGTGATAGCAAATGTTTATTTTGTACTTATGGACAATTTAAATTTTCTAATAATACACATTTAATACTTTTTAAAAATATAATTAGCAGTTATGAGGAGAATGACATTATAATCCAGGTCTATTTTCCTATTTCTTGCTATGGAAATAACACAGTGCATGTTATTTTTAAATGATCTTTTGTATTATGGATGAAAGTTGGATCTTGGTGGTCATTTTCTCGGCCACATTCACATTGAAAAATGGCTATTTTTTCTAAATGGTTACCTTTTAAAATAATAGGACAGGGTCTCCCTGATGTTGCAAGGGGTTAAGTCTCAGCACTATGAAGCTATCCACAGACACTGCAGCACGAGTTGATCTCCAGCCAGGGAGCTTCCCACATGGCACAGCGGACCTCTCCTTGTCTGGCCCACTGCTCCCCTCAGCAGTGTATTTCAGTAGATACGCTTGTTCTGCTCCCCACTCTGTCTCTGGTGAATCCTCTCACACCACCCCCCCTCCCAACACCTCGGGCCTACAGTTCTTGTATGTATGAATGGATAAATCTTTTAAAAATAAATAAATAAATAAAATAATAGGGCAATCCTGGTTTGAACGCATAACACTTGGTCAAAGATATATAAACTGACCATGACTGCCCAACATAAAAGGATATAAAAATAAAAATCACAACTGTATCTTCTTCAAAGAAATGTCATCTTCAAATAGCCTCCACTTACCTATGATGAAATCCCCCAACTTGTGTGTGTGTGTGTTCCTACAACTTCAAAAGGATACAGAAATGTGCAAGAAGAAGAAATTCTGACCAGGATGAATTATTAATTGAAACTTATTCAGGGCTGTACTAAGGTTTGAATATAGTAAAAACTAGTGAAATCTCCATTTAAGAATGTTAAGAAGGTAACTATGCTATTAAAAAATTAAAATTTGAGGGCCTCCATGATGGCGCAACGGGTTAAGTGCAGCACGATGAAGCTATCCAGAGCCACTGCAGGATGAGTTTGATCCCAAGCCAGGGAGATTCCCACATGGTGCAGCAGACCTCTCCCACCTCGCCTGCTGCTCCCCTCAGGAGTGTATTTCTGTCGATCTGCCTGTTCTGCTCCCCACTCTGTCTCTGGTGAATCCTCTCACCACCTCACACCTCTGCCCTATACCCCAGCTTGTATGCATAAATAAATAAATCTTTAAAAAAAATCTGAAACTTTAAGCGTAGGTTAAATATGGTAGAGAAGCTCAAGCACGTTCTATAAACAGGTGATCTATGATAAGACTTGATATCTAATTTTCTTTACCCTATCCTCTAGCAGCTTTTTTTAAGAATGGGAGTATAATAAGTTTTCTTTCATTCAGGACAAAA
Organism: Scalopus aquaticus; assembly: GCA_004024925.1. NCBI lineage: Eukaryota > Metazoa > Chordata > Mammalia > Eulipotyphla > Talpidae > Scalopus > Scalopus aquaticus. The sequence goes on from PVIJ01008625.1 coordinate 61,583, forward strand.
ATCTAACAATCACACGACAACAAGAATCACTAGTCATTCCACTTTAAGGGCTTGATGGGTAATTATTCCTTTGGCCCAAATGAATCAAGCATGAACAACAATTTCAATCCATTACTTTTTATCTAAACAGACTAAGCTTGGATTGGCAAACTTTTAGAAACAGGTACCCAGAGGTTAAGAGCTGTTTTTGTTTGGGATATTGCTCGGTAAGGACCAGAGCAATATACCTGAAAGAGACAACAGAGATGAAGAAATGATTTGGGCTTAAGATTTCTTCTGCACAATTTGGAGTAAAAGGGAACCTCTCACACTAGTGGTAGGAATGTAGACTAGTCCAGCCCCTATGGAAAACAGCACGGCAGTTTCTCAAAATATTAAAAGTGGATCTGCCATACTGCCCAGCAATTCCACTCCTCAGTATCGACCCAAAGTATACAAAAACACTAATTGGAGGAGAAAAATGCACTCCCGGGTTCACTGCAGTACCACTTACAATAGCCAAATTATGCAAACAACCTAAGTGTCTAAAGAGAGCTGAGTGGACTAGGAGGATGTATTATATACACAATGGAATACCACCCAAATAACAAATAAGATAAACTTGTCATTTGCAGCAACATGGACAGAACTGGAGGCGATTATGCTCAGGAGAAGAAAGATAAATATCAGCTGGTTTCACTTATATGGGGAGTACAGTAAAACTGAACAAAGGGTCAGATAAAGTCAAACTAAAAAAGTAACCTTTGAAAGCTATCTGTAGAACTGATGCTACCAGAGAGGATAGGGAAGGGATGAGAACAAAGTCCTGAGGGAGCAGAGTGGACTGTGGTGGAGGACTATAGTTCTTTAGGTGGTGTGTATGGTGTGACAGATCCCTGAAGGGGGAGATTCTATGCTTCTAAGACACTACAGTGTAAATCAATGTTAACTCAATTAAAAAAAATTCTTCCTCACATCCCACACTTGTATAATTCTTAAACAAAATATTTGGGGAATTTACATTGCTCTTGAGATCTTTAGCTAAAATAATATAAGATGTTACAGTGCTTTGATAGAATTGAGGGAGACAGTGTGTAAAGTTTCAACTTTGCTATATTCAATCAATGGGTCTTTGGGTGAGTTCCTTTCCCTCATATAACCGCAGGTAGAAAACTAGCTTGTAACATGGTTGACACTTGTTTGGGAGGTCAAAATGGCAGATACTCCTGTAGCATTTCATGAAAGTTAAGAATCCATGATAACAAATACTTTAAAGGAAGCATTTTGGACTATATTCTCCTACTGGTAATTCACAGTGTATACTTATATTATAGATTATAGATTATGAGTAGTTCAAAAGATGAAACTGCTTAAATTTGTTTAACATTAGCTCTCAAACTTTTTATATCACTGAAATGTTTTCCTCATGTACTTATCAATATTTTATTAAATTAATATTCTATGTAGAGGATATTTGGGGAAACACTACATAATTCTACCTGTTGGTGATAATGAAAAGGAGAGAGATTCATAAGCTAGGTCTGTGGTTCAGTCAACATCCTGAAATTGTACAAATTAGGCCTTTTTAGAGGATATTCTTGGCTTATTGTGACTCATATGAAAAGATACAGACTGAGAGAAAGCACTTGGTGGGTGGGGAAGAGATTTTCCCACATTAATATATATAAAATATATACATATGTATATATTTTTAATTCTCTGGAGATGAACACAATCCCATTTATAAATGAAAATACCAAGCCCAGGGATATTAGATGGCATAGTCAAGATCACTCTGGGTATCAGGAGCAGTCCTGGAACAAGAATCCAGACTCCTGAATTTGATGCCAGAGTACTTGCTAGCAGCCCATACCAACTTCGGCCCAGTAATGAGTAGAACAGGGACTGATTGACGCAAATGTAACTGAACACTAATATTACTTTAGGGCCCACTTAAAATGAGAAATGGACAATGGAAGACATTTAAAATTTGCTTATGTTTCTTCTATGCTTTATAATTTATATTACTCCTATGATCTTTGAATTGAATAAATGGAAAGCAAAATAATGTATAGTAGTATAATGTAGCAGTAAGTGTAGTGGCTCATTATTACCCACCTACTGAGCACAGAAAACAAAAATAGCCTACAAGTCTTTAAAGAACCACAAGTTTAAAAGCACCTAGACGATTACATAATGGATTTAAAGTATCTCATGATTTGGAAATTTTTTTGCCTTATTTACTCTGGGGGTTAAATAAAGGAGAATCCCTACCCTTCATCTATACTTTTGTATTACCCTAAGCATAAGCTTCCTTATAATAACAAAATCAACAATAATAATGAAAAGTAGTAGTAGTAAGTAGTAGTAGTACTTGCGGCAGTAGTAACAGTACTAGTAGCAGCAGCAATGGTAGTAACACTTAGTGGGTGTTTTCTGTATCTGTGTCAGTAAGTGCTTTAAATATGTTAACTCATTAAATGTTTATAATAGTTCTCTAAGATAGGTAATATTTTTTTCATTTTACAAGATATGCAAATTAAAGACCAGCTAGTTTTTAAGCCTGGGACAAAAATCTCATAGCTCTAAGTGGCAGAGATGTGATTAAACCTAGTCAATCTGATTCCACAGGTGATAGTCTTTAACAACCATAATGATACTGCCTCCTCTGTGTCTACTGGTTGTTATTTATCTTATCCATTTCCACTATCATTCCCTCTTGTTCACTTTTGACTCCTCTGTTGTACCAGAAAACCTAGAGAGCATCTTTAAAATAGACATCTAATCCTCTCACCAAGTATTCTGATCCAGTACTAGGTTAATTCATTTCAGAAAGCACAGTAAATTAATCTGGAGATACAGGTGTAAAGACCCATTTTTAGAGCAATTGATTTAGAACCTTTCTCTCTTGGATGGCTGCCTTATTCATCAAAAACACTGGATAGGTTCACAAGAGTCATGAGATGAAGTAGAGCACAGGGAGTAACCAGATAGATTGGCTGAATCAGCACTTTATCCCAGGCAGTCTTCACACCTCCTTCTCATACTACGAAATCCTTGAGAACAAAGAAAAGACACTAGTCAGACTTGGACTTTCTATAATAAAGCAATCCCTGATTCATAATAGGTGTTCTGATAACACTATCTATCTTTCAGGGTGAATATTAATGGAGAGAAGGGAATAATATAATGGTTTTCCAGAGAGAGATTAAGCAGGGTTTTCTAACCAATTGCCTATTGTTCTGATACTACCCAGAAATTCCACTGCTAGGTATCTGCCCAAGGAATGTAAAAACACTAATTCATAGGAAAATATGCACTTCTATGTTCATTGCAGCATTATTTACAACAGCCAAGTTATGGAAACAACCTAAGCACCCAAGGGCAGATGAGTGAACTACGAAGATGTGGTATATACACGATGGAATACCACCTAAATATTAAAAAAGATAAACTTGTCATTTGCAGCAACATGGCTAGAACTGGCGGGGATTATGCTCAGTGAAGTAAGTCAGAAGGAGAAAGATAGATACTGGATGGTTTCACCTGTGTGTGGAATATAGAAAAATAAAACAAAGGATCAGACAGAACCAAACAAACTCCAGAGGGTAGATAGCAGGGTGTAGAGGGGGCCAAAGGACTATGGTGGATGCCTTAGTGGTGGATGCAGTGAGAGAGCATATATCAAAGAGGCATGATCCTTTACACTGATTCATATTTAGTGTTGTTAACAAAAGGTTACCTCAATAAAAAAAAAATCATGAATTTTCCCTGCACATTGTAAAAGGAGATACAGCAGGAGGACTTATTTTCTATGTTGACACAATGGAAGAAATGAGAAGGGCAGCAGATGAGAGAGCAAAGGAGGAAGCTGTGTTTAAATGATGCACAAACTACACATCAAGGCAGAGATGAAATATAATCAACTATGTCACTTCAACATGTTCATTAAATTAAGTGAGGGTGTATTTTTTTAATTCTTTCAATCCTGGATCCATAGGACCCTCAAATGAATTTATCCACTTATCCTCCCTTCCACTGCTGCCTAATTGGCCCACCACAGGCTAATGGGCAAACAATCCTCAGCAATCATTTATCTTTTTTGAAGTCTTCTCCTAGAGCCTCTCTTAAGAATAGCAGTAGGTTTTTGCCTTTAAGCTATTTTTCTTTTTTATTTGTTTTGTTTTCAAGCATTTTGGAAAAGCTTCATTGCTGATTGTTTCTGAAGCAAATAAGGAACACTAATTTGTTCTTTGTGGATTTTTGGAAGCTACCCCAATGGTAGCAGCTTGCTGTGACCAGGATTTCTGCCACTCCATGGAGGGGAGGGGGTTGAGGCAAATGGGATTGCTCTAACTAAATGAGCACATTCATGCTGTAGAGAAGAGAAGCAGAACACTTATTTCTGAGGACATGCAACCAATGAAAACATGTAGACAAGACGACTCAACAACCATGCAGTAACCTCTGTGCAACTGTGCACCAAGTAGTTAATTCTAATTGGGATGGAAATGCATTTTCTTTAGACATGAAAATGTAGAGAAGATATGACACTGCAAATAGGTTCTGAAGCTGGAAGGAAGTTGACAGTTCATTTCTGGGTGAGGGAAAAGCATTCTGGATGAAGGGTAGTTGGAAGAGTTCTCAACTCAGTCAAAACATGTACATTTTAATCCTGGCTCTGCCATTCACTGGTATTGTATACCTGTTCCAATCATTTCACTACCCCCTGCCTTCCAGGAATTCCCCCATCTGTAAAATCAGCAATCAGCAGATCCAACCTGTTGGCTGAGAGTCCCTTCCCTTTTTTTTTTTTTCCTAATGTGCTGTGTATATCCAGATTAACAAAGATGCATCTACCTATTTACCTTTGACATTCTACTTTAAGTTGAATTTCAGGAAGTAAAAGCAAGCAAACAAACTGCAATGAAATGAACGTATATTGGGGATTTATTCTTTTTATTGTTTTAAAGATTTAATTATTTATGTATATAAGCTGGGGTGTAGGCCAGAGGTGTGGAATGGCGAGAGGATTCACCAGAGACAGCGTGGGGAGCAGAACAGGCAGATCGACAGAAATACACTGCTGAGGGGAGCAGCAGGTGAGACAGGAGAGGTCTGCTGCGCCATGCGGGAATCTCCCTGGCCGGGGATCAAACTTGTGCTCAGTGGCTCTGTCACTTCATAGTGCTGCGCTTAACCCGTTGCACCATCAGGGAGGCCTATGGGGATTTATTTTTTAAAACAATCTTCAAAGTATATAGCCTAAGATCAATATAACACACATTGAATCCAGTCACCTATGTGTTTCAGAATTTCAGAATCCAGATGGTGATGAGTTTCAGGCACTATAAAGACATTGGATTATTAGAAGAAAATGCATAGCTATGTCCACAGTATTAAAAACAAAAGAGGGCCTCTCTGGTGGCAAAGCAGTTTAAGTGCTGTGCTGTGGAGTTGTTGGCAGTGGCGATGTGAGTTCCACACCCGGCTGCAGAGATTCCCACATGGTGCTGCAAAACTCTCCTGCCTCACCCGCTGCTCCCCTCAGCAGTGTATTTCTGTCAATCTGCCTGTTCTGCTCCCCACTCTGTCTCTGGTGAACCCTCTCGCCGCCCAACACCTCTGGCCTGTACCCCAACTTGTATGCATAAATAAAAAATCTAAAAAAAAAAAAAAGGAAAATAGGATAATTTTTAGAAGTATATTGAAATTTGACATAAAATAATTAAATATTTTTAAAAGCAAAATCACTACCCTGACAACTTCTAGTTTTATTTGTGTATTATTTATACACACATACTATATATCATTAAAATAATGCTATATTTTTTTTATATTTCACCTATACTGTCTCATAAACACTCTCATAAACATCCTAAAAGTTGATTCTTAATTATCATTTTAATGACTTCATAATATTAAACTGTGTTGATAAACCATAATTTGTAAAACCATCATTTTGTTGGATTTTTAGTTTGTCTCCAACATTTTGCTATTAATAATCATTGTAATAAAATATTGTTTAGTTTATTTTGTTTCTGTTCAAATTTTTCCAGAAAGGAAGAATTTCTAAGGCAATGGATATGGATATATTTGTGCCTTTGACACAAATGGTCATGTTACTTTCTTTTCTTTGTTTTTTAATGACTTATTTTATTTATGCATACAAGAACTGGGGTGCAGGCCAGAGGTTCAGGGGATGAGAGAATTCACCAGAGACAGAGTGGGGAGCAAAGAAGGAGAGGGGAGCAGTGGACGAGACAGGAGAGGTCTGTTGCGCCCTGTGGGAAGCTCCCTGGCTGGGATTCGAACTCATACCACAGTGGCTGGTGACAGCTTGATAGCACTGAGATTTTTATCCTTGTGCCACCAGGGAGACACTGGTCATGTTACTTTCTAAAGGGATATCAACTGATAATGACACCAGCGATAATATGCACATGGCTTTAACCGAAACATCACCACCTTTGCCGGTGATCATTTTAATGATGTAACATTTCCCGCATTGCAGAACTGGCAGTGGGGCATTGACATGTCTGACAAAGAATCCTTAATAAATAGGTTTTGATCCTGGTCATAAAAACTCTGCATTTAACATATAAATTAATATATTCATTGATTTGTTCTTGAATTATTATTGTGTTCCAACTCTGGAAAAAGGCCCAATACCTAAGCACAGTCTCCCTACATTATTACCTATGTATATGAAGTATTTTCGTTGGCTTTAGGAGAACCAAAAGGAAAAAGAAAAAATAAATGTGTTATGCAGATATTCCTATGATAAAATAAGTGGTCAAATCTGTCTATTCAATCCATGGCATAACGGACTAGGTAATTTAAAATGATCAGTATTAAATAGTCGCTATTTCCACGGTGATTAACTTAATGGGATATTATAGTGAAGCATGACCTCAACCTTATAAACCAAAACCCTTTGCCATATATTTTACTATGCTTCATTACTGACCCCTCATACAAACAAAATGGGCTTTCAAACATAAAGACTGTCTCCTGAGAGAGCATATTTCTAAATCTCACAGTGGAGAAGGACCAAGTCTCCACTGAGACTGCATTTGGAAGACATAATACCATAATGGGTAAAATTTTACACAGAATTTGGCTTTATTGCTCATGAATAGCTTACAATGATCATTTCTGAATCACAGAAAAATTAAAATAGTGCTGACAACTGAAGTGAAAGTTTTTCACATATCACCTTAAAAGACTATCTATGGGAATGGAAACTGAATTTTTATAATAATTTGATGGTTATTTCTCTGAGGTCCCATCAAGTTCCAATAGTCCAAAGTGCCACACAACTCACTTCTTAAGTCAAAAGGGGCTTGCTATTAATGCCTTATTGTTACTGAATTCTGTACTATCACATCCCTTGTATTACTGATTCCATGAATATTTATTTTTTAGAAGAATTATATTTTGATTCTGCTCCTCACTCCACTGGCAGGCAGATCCCCTCCCCTCCTCATCTTCGCCTCCGACCCTGCCCACCCACAGGAAGAAATATTTATTGTGTGCCAAATTATTGATATGAGACACTAATATACATTTTCTATCCTATAAATTAAATAAGCAGATAGAAATGTGTGGATTCTCATAATACATACAAAACAATAAGATTTATCCCGTTAACTCTTAAACTGTACACGGTATTTTACTTTCAGTAATGACAGGCATTATCAACTGAGTGTTCATAATAGGCAGATCCAAAATATGATGCTGAAGATACAAAGGTCCAGATTCTTTTTGAGAAGGACTTAAAAATATATATTCAGGTATCTAATTACATAAATCTTTCTCATATTGTTTTTACCGAAAAAGAGATGGTTAGCCTTGTAGGAGAAAATGTGTCAGAGATATATTTTATGTATCATAGTGGATAGAATCTACCTCTTAGAAATTCTGTGGTTTCAGAATTTCCTACGGTTTGACCAATTTTGTTTCTCTTATGAGCATAACAATAGCAAAAGTTCTCCCATTCTCAAAATGACTGAATCCAAAAATTAACTTTGGAGATATTTTGTTGAATCTTAATTTCTATAGCATTAACACAGTCCTTCTAATATGACACTTAATAGCTAAATCAGGGCCTCCCTGGTGGCTCAGCGGTTGAACGTTGCGCTGTGGAGCTGTCGGCAGCGCTCGATGCAACCAGCTGGGGAGATTTCCACATGGTGGGCAGACCTCTCCTGCCTCACCCGCTGCTCCCCTCAGCAGTGTATTTCTGATCTGCCTGTTCTGCTCCCCACTCTGTCTCTGGTGAACCCTCTCGCCGCCCCACACCTCTGGCCTGTACCCCAGCTTGTATACATACATAAATAAATCTTAAAAAAAAAAATAGCTAATCCTAAAGGAAACACGAAAATCAGGGTCACAGGAAAGATTATTAATGTGTCCTTCGTATTTGCTACATTTTTCCCATTGACTTGAAATCATTAGCACTCTATTTCTTCAATAAATTAGTGACTATGAAATTCATAAATAAGCTTGGTACAACAGACCCATTCAGACATATGGTAGAGATTTCGGTAATGCATGCCATTCATCCTTAATGGTTTTTATTTTGAAATTCTCTTTGTACAGTGCAGTGTTAGTTCATTTTACTTCATGAAACACTTGTGTAAGTATTGTTCTTTACAAACAAAGCAGTATAATGCAGAAACAAATTATTTAGAAGTAAATTAAAAGGACTGAACAATCCAAAATGCAAATTAAATAGTTTTCTACTAAACAGATGAACAAGATATGGCAAAAGATGATTTCTCAGTTCTACAAAGACAGAGACTACTTGACTACCGCTTACAGATTCATTTTCCACAGCCTCCCTCCCTTCTGCCTCTCCCGTTAGCATATTCAGAGTAACCACACAGCTCAGGGAAGAAACAGGAAATTAGGTAATCATATCATTCTTGTAATTTTTTTCAGACCAATCAAGAATTATTTTGTTGATAAGCATAGAAACCAGGAAACTTTAGGGCAGCTATCTAAAATAACTTTAGGAAATGTCTTTTTATACTTTCTTTTATTAATGGCACTAGTTTATTTCCCTTGCAAAAGATCAGCTGCAACCAACTGAAGCAAATGGTATCCTCAAGATTTTATTGTTATTATTATAAACAAAAAATGGAGCTTAGAACTAGATCATGTGGCCCTTTTTCTACTTTTCTCCTCTCAATTCTAAACACTAGCATCTCTTAATAGCCAGTGTTCTCTTAGGTTTGCAGTTGGGCTCAAAAGCTTCAAGCCTCAACACAATCTTCTTTGGAGTTTTAGCCTTTTTCTGGAAAATTGGCTTAGTCTGCCCAACCTCATCACTCTCCTTCCTATCATAACACCACCTTCTCTGGGCATACAGAAAATCCTTATCCTCTTGTACTTGGTCAAGTTGTGGAGTTGATGCTTGCCACACTTCTCAGAAAAAGTCCAGGGGGTTTCATAAAAGTACACCATGCTTGCAGGAGTACTTCCAGCATAAAAAGAAAAAGCTAGGGCCTCCCTGGTGGCCTAGGGGTTAAGTCTCAGTACTATCACCTCTATGGCCTAAGTTTGATTCCTGGCCAGGGAACTAACCCACATATGGTGCAGCAGACCTCTCCTGTCTCACCCACTGCTCCCCTTAGCAGTGTATATCGGTAGATCTGCCTGTTCTGCTCCCCACTCTGTCTCTGGTAAATCCTCTCACTTCCCCACCCTCCAAACCCCTTTTCTACACCCCTTCTTCTACGCAATTTTTCTATGCAAAAATAAATTTTAAAAAATTTTAAAAAGAAAAAGCTAAACTTTTTAAAAACTGTTTTCACATCATGTTTACAGTACAGTTAAGAAAAACTATCATGTATTTTTAGCTCAGCTTCAAAATGTCAAATGGTGAGATTTTATTCTAATACTAGGTTGAAACTTTTAATAATCTTATTCCAGGAATTTTGAGTTGGTTAGAATAGTGCATATTTTATATTTCTTTGTTTTAACCATTCACTAGAATAAAATGATTAATAATAGTTAACACTGATGGAGATGCTAAGAATTATATATTAAAAGAAGCACTATGAATTCACTCCATAGTTTATGCTATTTATTTTGCTTCCAGCAGATGCCTGGATTTTATAAAATATATCCAAAGAAGGACTACCATTCTCTCCTCTCCAAACAAGGACCATGAATTTTTTTGATGATCATACCTTGCTTCCTGACCCTATATTTATAAAGACAACACTTTTTATTAACACAGTTGGTCTTTGCAACAACCCAGAAAAACATACATCAGATATTCACACAGTGAGAAATTGGGAAAGATGGATTAAAACTTGGAACCTCTGATTTATGCCATTGGTCTTTTCCTTACCCCACAGCAACTTAAGTATATATTAATCCTCTCAGGGATTTTTTTTTTTTAAGATTTATTTTTATTTAGTTATGCATACAAGAACTGGAGTGTAGGCCAGAGGTGTGGGGGGAGGGGAGTGTGTGAGAGGATTCTCCAGAGATAGAGTGGGGAACAGAGCAGGCGGATCTGCTGCGCCATGTGGGTTAGCTCCCTGGCCTGGGATTGAACTCCTGCCGCAGTGGCTGGTGATAGCTTGAGAGCACTGAGACTTTAACCCCTGTGCCACCAGGGAGGTCCCCTCTCAGGGATCTCACTTTCAGTTTTACTAAATGCTTTACTGAATGGCCTCTGAGGTTGTCCTCAAGTCCACCCCCAACAAGCTGAAGATTGGATATGCCACTTGACTCAGTTTTCACATCTGTCAAATAGTGTGAATAATGAACTTTCATAATAAGAACTGAATGAAATGACATGTAACATGCTAATCTAGCATAGTGTAAAGCACAAAGTATGAATTTAGTAAATGTCACCTCTTTTTTATTATTAGTCATCTCAATCCGAAGACTGTTGTGGCAAGCAGGCTCAAAACAGGTTGGACACGGGCCTCCCTGGTGGTGCAGCGGTTAAGCGCTGCGCTGTGGAGCTGTCAGCAGCAGCGATGCGAGTTCGACGCCCAGCAGGGGAGAATCCCACATGGTGTGGCAGACCTCTCCTGCCTTGCCCGCTGCTCCCCTCAGCAGTGTATTTCTGATCTGCCTGTTCTGCTCCCTGCTCTGTCCCTGGTGAACCCTCTCACCGCCCCACACCTCTGGCCTGTACCCCAGCTTGTATGTATAAATAAATAAAATCTTTAAAAAAAT
>PVIJ01008626.1:0-28058 GCA_004024925.1 Scalopus aquaticus
ATGTTATATAATTGACTGCAACTTAAAATTGACCAGTAATCAATCCAGTGATGTGTTGAAATCATCTCCTCCTATTTCTCATAGCAGATCTGGCTGCCTCTCTATCTCCAAGCCCAGTGACATCACATTGGTGTTTTAAAGTTAGAATTGATGGGAGTTTTAGAATTAAGCAAATCAGTAAACATTAAAAATCAGAATTCCCCCTCCAGAGAGCAGGTTGTTAAATATTAACCAGAGCACCCCTCCTTTTATCTCTGAGTTACAAATTTCATTCTGGAAAAGCACTGCGTATGACTGGTTGCATAAAATACAAACTTTTATAATTAAAACATTTCAGAATTTATGTATATCACCAATTATCAGCATGAACAAGTCACTTAAGAAGTCAGAAGCGAATGCCACAATTTTTTTTTATTTCATTATTTGGGTAGAAAAATAGATCTAGATAAAACTCTCATTACTGATTGTTCTTCATTGAACATTAAGTTTAGAGGTTTTAAAAGCATGATATTCAGTAACAAGTCGAAATTGAGTTTATCAACTGTTGGTGCAAAAAAGATCTACAATGACTTATCTGAACCTCCCAAATTTATAACAATTGAACATCCTTAGACTTTTAAAAAATCTGTTCCAGATTTAGCTAGTAGTTAAAAGATTTTTTTAAGTGAAACTTGGTAAAGTTGAAAACTTTACAAAGAGCAGCAATCTTTTTAGCTAATATTTCTCTCTTTGACTAACATTAAGCCATGACCTTAGAAAGACCAGTTTCTTTTTCTTTTTCTTTTGAGTTCTAGCAATGAAGAAGCAATCCTCTGTTTATGGTATAAAAGAAACAAGGTCTTCTGGAGAACAGTAGGTGAGGAACTATAATTTTCTGTAGAATTCAGTACAAATGAGTGTCTAAGATGGAAGCTTTCATTATGCTATTAATATCTTTAACTGAAAGAGCAAGAAGAAATTAAATAATAAATAAGTTATATACCTACATCACTCTGTAAGTCCCCCCATTGCTTTCAAACTTTTGTCTAGGTCAAGTGTATATCTTGGGAAAGTTTTCACTATTTCCTCTTCATATCTCTAGGTTTATATTGTTCCTCTATTTCAATTACTCATTGATTTCATCTAACATTGTATAATGCTTAGTACAATGTTTTATGCATAAGAGGTACTCAAGGGCTTCCCTGGTGGCTAGAGGTTAAGTCACAGCACTATTACTACCAGGGCCTGAGTTCAATCACTAACCAGGGAGCTAACCCATATGTGGTGCAGCAGACCTCTCCTGTCTTGCCCACTGTTCCCCTTATCAGTGTATTTCAGTAAAATTGTCTGTTCTACTCCCCACTCTATCTCTGGTGAATCCTCTCACACCCCATGTGCCTCTGGCCTACACCCCAGATCTTGTACTCAAAAAATTAAAAAAAAAATAGAAAAATACTTGAAAGGTGCTTCATAGGAATATATCCAAAGGACCAATAGGTGTATGGAAAAGTGCTCAACATTTTTAGTCTCTTTAAAAAAAGAGATACTCAAAATATTTGTTAAGTGTATGAATAGACACATACACATGCAAATTTATTAAGTGAATGCCTATATATATATATGTATAATTCTGTGTATTTATCTAGATTTATCTAAATAAATCAGTGGGAGGATTCAGATATAATATATAAAAGGAAGAAAGGTTCTCCGTATTAAGGACATTTAATAAAGATAAAGAAAACCTCAGCCCTTGATCAGTTTCAATTTTAACTTTGATTTTTTCATGGCAGGTCTTTTCTAACCTATTTCTTGAATCCTTTCCTTCTCCCTTTTGTTATTTCATTCATCAGCTTCTAAAGTAATCACCTCATGCCACCTCTTTTCATAAGAATTGTTAAATCATGCAGGTATAGGAAATACCCTGATTCCATACTTTCCTTCATATTAAAATGTATTACTACCTTATTGGTCACAAAAATGATAGGCAAAAAGAAGTTGTTGATTCAAACAAAGAACTGTTTGATGTAGTTACATTTCTATGCATCAAAGATAAATATACATAGTGCCAGAAAGCAGGAAAATATAATCAAGAATTTTCATCCACTGCCATTACCATTCATGTGGAAACTTTTCTGAAATGTCTAAAATGCTACTCTAACTCATTGATAAATAAATAATAAACTCTTTCTCTAAGTGGTTTATAAATATATATTTTATTCAGGATAAACATTATTTCCTCATTTACACATGGATAATTTTATAAATAACCAAAAATATTAACCCAATTTTTTAAGAATGTATTTCTTTAACTTATTGATTTAAATATTTATAGAAAAGTTTTGTCTGTCTTACTTATTCTTTTAAGGTAAGGTTAACTATTACTCATGTGGTGCTTATTAGGAAACATTATCTTTGAATAACTATAACTAAATAACTATGTCAAAACTATAATATTTAAGAATATCAACACAGTGATTTAAATGCTTTCAAATATGTATCATTTTGTTTGTAAGCACTCTGATTTCTGCAGAACAAAGTTATATAGAGAGATTTTAATATGGAAGGCAAGTAGATCTAGGATTTAAATACATGTAATCTTTTTTTTAAAATATGTATTTATGCATGCAAGAACTGGGTTGTAGCCAGAGCTGCGGGGGGTGGGGAGGCGGTGAGAGTATTCCCCAGAGAGAGTGGGGAGCAGAACAGGCAGATCTACTGAAATACACTGCTGAGGAGAGCAGCAGTAAATGAATGACATAGGAGACAGGAGAGGTCTGCTGCCCCATGTGGAAAGATTCCTGACTGGGGATCAAACTCATGCTGCAGTTGCTTCGGATAACTTCATAGTGCTGACAACCCCTTGCTCCACCAGGGAGGCCCCCTGAATATATGTAATCTTATCTTAATAAGCACACCAAACTCAAACCTCAAAATTTAAGTAGTCTTCCAGTATAAGTTTTTCAAATCATAAACAATAAAAAGAGAAAAATATCTGCTCTACATCTTCATCCTTTTTCTAGGGGGAAACTCTGAGCTTGGAGCTTTTTGTCTAATTAGGAAATTGCACACCTGAGTGGGTGCTGTAAGGTGGTTTTTAATGTGAGAGCTGAACCCATTTACTCCCTTCCTTGATTCTATTTAAATTATGTTGACCCAAGAGAGAAAGATGTAATTTGATTAGGTTGTGATTATTTTTTAAAATATTCATTCTAAAATTATGTGGCAATTACCTGTGGAAAATATAAAGTGTTTACATCTGTTTTAGTACTTTGGAGATTAAGCCTGAAGTTACTCTCAGGGGAAGAACTATTAGAAAACTTTGGAGGATTCTTTTTTCCCCTTTAAATTTTTAGTCTTCACTCAGAACGTCTTGGAAGATGAATTTCTGAAACAGTTGCTAAGACCCTGAAATGATAACCAGGAATACAAGAAATTATCTTAAATCAGTAGCTGTTTTTGATCTGTTTTGGTAAAGGTCCTACTATCAATTTTGAACATTTCATTTTGGACAGAGGCATGAGAGTACTGCTTCTCATCTCTTCATTAGGTGAATACAACACAAAAATAGGAAAAAAGCATAACTCAATGATGACTCTTGAAATGCAATACAATACACCAATTTATTTGCAGTCATTTTCATATACTTAGATGGTGTTACTTATATTTAAAATTCATAAATTCCTAGGGAGATTTAAAATGTTCTGCTACCTAAATAGCCATTTTCCCCTTTAATATCTCTTCTTCCCAGGAAATTTGAGTGAGAAGGTCGTATTTGCTCAGTGAAGCTGTTTTTAGTTTGGTAACAGTTAACAACTCATCTCAAAAATCTCTTAAAATTTTGGACTGATAAGGAAATAGAAAAAAATATTCACCACAGTTCTCCCACACTTGAAAGGAGAAATCACATTGTCCAAAAAGTAACAACAATATAAGAAAAACAATATTACATTTAAAAATGAGAAAAAAATTAATATTCACCAGTAATGTTGAAGAACCCGTCTTTTTCTGTAAACCATCTGAAATCAGCAGCCACATTATGAAAAGGAACACACAATTGGGTGATTATGCTCAAAGTGCAAAGAAAAAAGGAGAAGAATTTCTTTTATCTGGCACAAAAAATGAGTTCTAATGATAAAAGTAATTGGGAAGAGTAACTGGTCTGATGTTTTGAACTGAATATAAAATTAGTACAAATAAATTCATCTTAAGATTTGTGCTTTGCTTACACACAAATTAGGTGAAGAGTTTCGCACTGAATCTGACATATTTGTCCCTAGAGAAAACAATCTTTTCTTTCCTGGACAGCCTGCCTAGAATCCTATCACTAAGCATTGGTTTCAGGTTTTTAAAGTTAATTACTTCTACTTAATTGTTTCAGAAATGCATGGACCATATAAAACTCAAACAATTAGCAAATATGACAAGAGATTGAGTCAAATGAAGTCCAATTAATTAAATCTAGAATACAATACATATAATAATCAGAAAGGTTTTTTATTGTTTGAGCTAATGATTGCTAATTAATTCAACCTAGGATAGAGGAAAAATAAATGCACCAGAAAGATCAATTAATCTAATGAAATTAAACAAAATGTTATAAAGTAGTTAGAATAAGTAAAGAGCGTGTATTTGGAAATCAGGAAAATCATATTTAAAATTCAAACCATTTCCACTAATCATGATGCGATGTTTAAAATGCTTCTTATTCTTTCCAAAGCTCGCTTTCTTCATCTGTGAAACAGGATAATAACCATGAACATGCAATTTGTTGAACCTTATAGAAATGGCTTGACTTACAAGAGTTATTCAAAAAAAGTATAGCTCTTATTATAAATTTTAGGATGGATTGTTTCAAAAAATTAAAGTGCCATATTTTAAAAATTACAAAGATTTTACCATCTGTTTATTTCTATAAACTAGTCAGTAATTTCCATGCATATTTGAGGTATACAAATAATGGTTACTCTTTATATCTTTTGCGTAAATCTTCCTTTGAAATTGCTGTGTATCTATACATGCTAGACACATGCATATAATTCCTACTGGAATTATTCTTATAGTAACTTCAAGAAATGACAGCTTCCCAAGTCTATAATAATTTTATAATGTTGTTTTGATACATTCAGAAATTATTCATGATGGCAAAATGTGCTTAGATTCAGTAAGGTAGATTTTCAAATCTATAACATAACTGCTTTTGGATAAAATCACAAAATGATGTTTGTAAATATTTTTGTATTCATCTTTTTCCATATTTTCTTTACTTTTTTGTTTTTGTGTTAAAAACATTTTTTATTTGTCCTTTTTTATTACAATCTGATATTTCATTGCTCAATATATGTTTTATTTTTCAAGATTTATTTATTTATGCATACAAGAGCTGCCCATAGGCCAGAGGTATGCAGGGGTTGGGGGCAGTGAGAGGATTCACCAGAGATAGAGTGGAGAGCAGAATAAGCAGATTGACTGAAATACACTGCTGAGGGGAGCAGCAGGTGAGACAGGAGAGGTCTGCTGTACCATGTGGATTAGCTCCTTGGTTGGGCATGGAATTTGTGCTGCAGTGGCTGCCAATAGCTTTATAGTGCTGCGACTTAACCCCTTGTACCACCAGGGAGACCACTCAATATATATTTTAATAAATCAAAATTTTTTAAAAAGATTAACGCCTTACAATCAGATACTACAATGTTTCTCATTTGATTTTGCTACTTTTGCTGCAACACTATTGAATCTGGCTATAGATATATCAATATTTGATCAAATCATTGATGTTTGTCACTGCATTCATGCTTGTGTGTCTATGTACAAGTAAAATTTCAACAAATGAATATCTATATGTAAACTGTTTTTAGGTGAGACATGCATTCTGCATTTCACCATAGACTCTGCTGCTCTCTATTGCCTTAGTCTGAGCTACTTCATCAGAAGACAGATGAGTTTTGGCTGTATCTTTAGAGATCTCCAGATTTATAGAATCATTTAATAAATAATTTCCATCACTTTAGACAGGACAGAGCACAGTGGTTATAGGTTTCTCTGATATTTTTCTGCTTGTTTTTGCTGCAGATCTTATTTCTTACAAATTTGACAGTTATATATTTTAATACAGTTTCAACTCACGAACTAATAGAGATTATTCTATGTAACAGATAGTTAAATCTAGGTAAAATATTCAGAGGCCATTATTCTTATGACTACGTTTGTGAGATAGATAGCAAACAGATATATGTTGCTATTAAAGCACTTTCAGAGGAAAACTATGACATTTCCATATTTTGTGTATATAAAATATTTGTGAGAGTAAATAATGTTCTTATGTAATATGTACATAATATAAAAAATGAAGAACCAGGCATCACTAAATTTGAACTAACAATTTTACCTACATTTGACCTTTGTGAAAATGTGCCATTGTTATTGTTTGCCTTCAAGGGCACATTCAATCAATTCCAGTTATTATAAAACTGACAGGCAGAGAGTTATTGCCAAGCTTGTATGGGCTTGTACTTGGTCCCCTTCCAAGAATAGCTCTTCTAAGGGTCAGCAGATTTAAAAAATATTTACTTTCAAATCTTGGTCTTCTCTTAAATGGTAATTATAATACATTATATTATATCCTCTGAGTTCTAAGTGTGTAAGGAAAGAAAAGAATATATATGTAAAATATGCATATATCAAAATACAGTCATATGTGTACATATAGGTATTTATGCAGAAATATGCATGTGTAAATGTATATAATCCTATATGTCTATATAATAATATACCTTTATGTATTTTAAATCAATTTTGATTGATTTAGGAATTGTATCTAATGGCCTGTTGTAGAAATAAGATCATTTGTCTATAAGCTAAGAGGTTGAGGCAGGAGCTGGCATTGAATGTTCCTAGGTGGGGAGGACGCTGGCTGACAGTGACATTTCAATCAAGTGGATTCAAGAATGGAGTTTAATTAGTGTGGTTTGGTTAATATGAGAAAATATTAACCATGTCAGTGTGAGATGGAAAAACAGAAACTATACTTAGCATCAAAAATTTAGATTATGCTATCAGTTACTATCTGTAGGTAAACAGCCCATGAAATTTGTACAAGGGACACAAAACTTTAGATCTTGAGATAAAATCTTAGTCTCTAAGAGTGAAACCCAGGTAGGGTTTCAGTCCTTGTCAGAGGCTGAGCTTGAAGAGCATGAAGCAAGTTGAGAATTACTGTGGGCTTTTTAATGTACATTTTACTGGATACAGATAATCAAACCTGTATTTGAAAGTAGGAATTGAGAGAAAACTCTGATAAATGAGATGAGCTTCTCAGGTGTGGAGAACCAAGAGACACCACATAGAAACTGCCCCTGACCAGCTGAAAAGGGAGGGTGAGAGAATGTTGTGCCCAACGCTCAGATCCTGAGGTTCCTAGAGTTAGTACAGAATAGTTCAGACCAAAGTGGTCCACAAGTTGGGTGTTAAGTGGAGCTTAATACTATAGAGTTGGAAAAAGAATATAATAGCTATAGCTAATATTAGTGTCTAAGACACTGAAATAGAAACTAGGAATACTTCAGAATAATAATTGCACACTTTTTGGCATAAACAGCAATCTTTCATGTAATTAAAGTCATAATTTCTACTTATGTAATTGATTCATACTTTAAAATGTATATGTAAATAATTATTGTTTTAATAAATTGTATGTCCATAAAGGCATTAACTGTTGGAAAAAAAACGTCAAAACAAAACAGAACAAGCGGGGACCTCCCTGGTGGCACAGGGGTTAAATCTCAGCATTATCAAACTATAAGCAGCCACTGGTACATGAGTTTGATCCCCAGCCAGGGAGCTGACCCACATGGCACAGCAGACCTCTCCTGTCTTGCCCGCTGCTCTCCTCAGCAGTGTATTTCAGTAGGTCTGTCTGTTCTGCTCCCCACTCTGTCTTTGGTAAATCATCTCACCTCCTGCATCTCTGGTCTTACACCCTAGTTCTTGTATGCATAAATAAATTAAAAAATAAGTGAGACCATTAAAAATATGAACTTTTCAATAATATTAATGTAATGTTGACTTATAACACTGTACATGAACCAGAAATATGAATGTTGTCTTATATTTTATAGCTTTTCACATTTATAGTAATATTTTAATTTATGTCATCTCCTTTGACTCTGTTAGTTATGTAAGTACGTATAATTAGGCATGTTTTGTGGAAACAGCAGAGACTGAGAAATATAAAGAGAAATGTGGCCAATGTCACACAATTTCTAAAAGTTAGCACTACATCTCAGCTCATATTCTCTCTCTCTGTTTCTCTCTGTCTCTCTGACTCTGTATTTTGTAGAATTGTATTTTTGCTGCCCATGTATCTGTACTTGGGATCTTATTAGTGAGAGGGGACTCACTTTTGGAAATAGAAGCTATAGTTGAGTGCATCCTATTGACACACTGCTCAGCAGCTTGGACCCTGGCCTTTGGAGTATTTCACTTACCTTTCTCCTACTTGATTCCTCCTCCTGCATTATCTGTTACTCATATTCTTACTCAGCATTCTCACACTAGCTAACTAGGCCTTACTCTCAAACTAACTATAAGCCCTGAACAACCCATTATATGTCCCTTCTCTATGGAGTTTTAACTATATTTTGTAGTGTAGCCTGTATAATTGGCCATAAGTGAGAGACTCGATGGACTTTTCCTTTTTTGTTTCCATTCAAATTCTGTTATTACCATGTAGGTAATTTAGATTCCACTGCCTCTTTTACTACCATTCGGAAATAGCAGACTGTAATATTATGACACCCTCTTTTTCTACACTGCCTCAACAATTGAGGCTGCATTATGCTACACCTAGTTTTATTTTAGTATTTACTTTATGGAGGTAACATTGGTTTGCAATACTATATATATTAATTAGGGTCACGGGTTTACACCTTTTCATATGTATGTCACCATACCACACCCACCACCAGAGCACCAATAACCCTCCACAATAGCCATTTGGGTCCCCCTTCTTCCCCCTCTCCACTTGATCAATATCCTCTGGTACTCAGATCACAATCAGATTTCTAGGCTTTGCTTTTTGCAACCTTGTATTAGGTTGGCACATAATTCCTCATTGATAACCTGCTCTGTTTCCCTGTTCAATAAACAGACCTCAAGTATAAGCCTTATGATTTCAAAAATTATATATTATACATAGCGTTAACATGGACCACCTATCAACCTTATTCTTCAATGTTATTCTTTAAGATGTATAAAATAATGCATTGCTTTAGCTTCATTTATTCACTAAATTTGTGAGTGAACAATTTTTAAAGAAAGTTTTGGTACTGCTCATGAGATTTGTACAGTGTTCCATTTATAAAATAGGTTAAATGCAAATTGTGGACTGATTTGCAAAGTAAGCAGCCATATATAAGAATGATTCCCTTGGGAGAAATTCATAGCATATTCCAAACAAATAATTCAAACCTAAATTTAAAAAGAAAATCAACCTATTTGCAGCTTAAAGGTTGTTTTGAAATGAAGCACACCTGCTTGATTCTAATTATTAATACTGTACTTATTCCTTCCGACTAGCAACTGAGTTTACAAATACTGTCTTCTCAGTGAAAGCCATTTATGACTCTGGGGTCGATACAGTGGAATTCTATAACCTTAGAATGTTTTGTTACTCAATCATGCTTTAGTTGAATTCACATATTGTATTTCAGCAAACAAGGTCTGACCTGTGAAATATTGAAATTCTCATAACCAAGAGCCTTAACATACCTTGAAGAAGAATGCATTTGAAAGAAACTTGCCAGTCAATTGAGTTTTATATTGACGTGTAAAAGGAGAAAGCAAGAAAAATAATACAATTAAATTCAAAACAGAGGATATTTCAGAAAACTATGCATGTGATTAAGAAAAATTTCAAAGGTTATAATGGAAAAGACTTGCAGTTATCAGCAGAAAATAGTTGAAAGAAGAAATGTCAGAGTTTGGATACTGCTTACAAATCCAGATGGTAGAAGAAATTAGAAAATAATCTGGGCAGGGATGATAGTAATGGTATGTAGGGATAAATAAAGGAATAGGCTAGAAAAAAGAGCATGCATGATGCTTCCATTACTAGTGAAGGAGCAGAGACGAGATGGCATTAATTGAGAAAATCCACCCTTCAGATATCTTCAGGAGTCCCATTTTTCTGAAAGCAGACAATCTGACAAATTTTTGTCTTGTCAATTTTATCTCTCACAAACAATGAGAAAATATATATGTGCTGTCAGTGTTTAGATTGGAGAAGACTCAGAGCTATTGTGATGGGACTGCAAGTAGAGGAAGATGTGTCATGTGAAAAAGGAATTACTTCACCAAGTGAAATAATTCCAGAGGCTGTAAATAGGACTATTGTATAATAATTCAGGTGGTGTTAAGTTTAATTCAATAAAGTTGTTATTTATTCAGCATTAATAAGTGAGAACACAGAAGAATGAAAGGAGGAAGTAAGATGGCAGTTGTGTCTACACATAACACTGGCCAACAATGACGTTGTTACTGACTTTAAAAGGCCATAATCTATAGTATCTTGGTGTGCTAAACATGAATATAACCCTGAAAATTTTTTGTTAGCTCTCGTTTTGAAGATACTTCATTTCATATGTTTCACTGTGTAAATTTATCCAGTAGGGCTGCAACAACATCCTAAATCAACCTAGAATGATGTAATATTGCATTGCATTACATAATACCATCATGCACACATCATCCAGAGCTGATTGCATCATTTTCTGATGCAATGTAATACTACTGCCAGGCGGCTGCTGAAGTAAGCTGACTTCAGCAGTGCACTATAGAAAGCCCTGTCGGAAAGGTTGAACGTTGAAAATATTTCAGACTTTGTGCAAGACAGTTTACGCTACTGTTCCATAGAACTGTTATTATTTTATCCATTTAGGCACAATACAGAACAGTCATGCCTCGAAAGTACTTTAATAGCCTGGACAATTTCTGCTCTATTTGTGGGGAAGTGACATTTACCAACCAGAAGAAAAGTATCACTTCTTAAGTGAAGAAGGCTTATCATCTTAACATCAGATGCAAGGTTGGTGACCAAGACAAGCCTTGGGCCCCGCATATATGATGTGCTATATGGACAACACAGCTTTCACGGTGGTTAAATGGCAAAAGACCATCAATGCCGTTTACATTCCCCATGGTGTGGAGAAAGGCAAGCAACCACATCAAAGCTTGTTACTTCTGCTGGGTTCCAACTCTTTCTGGCAAAATAACAAAGCAAAAGAAGTCAAGAATAGTCTACCCAAACATTCCGTCTGCATTGAGACCAGTTCCACATGGTGAGGGACTTCCTATTCCAGAACCTCCAGCAGAATATTCTCTTGATTCATCTGATGAGGACAAGGGTGAGCCAACCTATTCTTCTATTCCATCAGCATGTAGTGATACAGATTTTCACTGTGGTGCATCATCAACCCCATACAGCCTAACACAGGAAGAACTGAATGACCTGGTTCATGATTTGGACTTACCCAAGAACAAGGCAGAATTGCTAGGATCAAGACTCCAACAATGGAATCTTCTAGAAGAAGATGTCACAATGACTTTCTATTGAAAGTGCCCACCAGCAGTTGGAGCCTTTCTTCGGAAAGGAAAGTACCCTGCTATTCTTTCCGATATTGAGGGCTTCATGAATGCCTTAGAAATCACTCATGACCCACAGGAATGGAGACTATTTCTAAACTCTTTGAAACTGAGTCTTAACACATTGTGGTACGCTCACGTATTAGTACATGTTTTTGTCACCAGTATCAGGTGGTTGCACACGTAGTAATATGTGTTCATCTAGTCTCCAGTTTTTCACGTCACGGTGGATTTATTTGGAACTATTAGGAGCTATATCTTTGATTGTACTCGGTCTAGAGGCTTTACACATTGTTTTGGTGAAAGCGTAAGGTGTTTTATGAGCGATATTACAGCTTTTTTAAAATCCAGTAGTTCAGGAGTTGTGTGTGTTTTATTGAATGCTTATACCATTCATGTGGTGGCACAGAAAATGGTCAGCCCCAAGGCCTGGTAAATTTAAAGGGCACCGGCACACAAAGTGTTAAGGCTGTGCTTTTGCACAGTGGAAACCATCTTCCATCTATTCTATTCCTGAACAGCTGTACAAGAGGCAAGCGAAGAAATCTAAGAAGTAGTCTATGACTTGATTTTTTTACAGGTATTAACCATAGACCTATTACTATTGGCATGCATTTCATGATGTAAATATCAGTTTATTGCAGATTACAAAAAAATTAGAGCTAAAATTAGAATTTCACTGTCATATTCATGTTGAGCACATACAGATTGATAGTAAATGAATACTTGTGTTTCAGTAACATGACTTTCGTAAAAATATGTTAACCAGTGTAATTGAAAGGCCACATTGTTAAAATCTCTTAGACTAAAGGGCATAAATCTTTATTAGCAAGCAAGATAATGCTGTTACTCCATAACAGTATCTAACATATATTGAACCCTTACTATAATTCATACACAATTGAAAACTAATTTACTAACTTATTTGAGAAGTGTGTCACCAAAAAGTTGGCAATAATTCGGAAGAAGTGATATAGGATGATAATTAAAATGATCAAGTAGGAGAACTCTTGATAAGGGGAAAAAAGATTGTTTTTGATATTGGCTGCTTGAGTTATATAAAAGGAAGTGGAATGAATATCAGAAAATTAATAAGATACTTGTAACTTAAGGCACTTTTAATATATTGAAAAGAGTCTAAACATATGTAAAAGTTGGTAAGGACACTGGTTAAAATAATTATGAATCAGGATTTTAGGTGAAATAGTGATGGTGAGGATTACAGGAGGACAATTAAGGCACTAGAATTGTTAAAAAGCCTTTTTGTGATTAATACACCCAGAAAAAAATGAATTCAATTGACTTCTAACATATTCTATACTTGTTTCTTTCTAATAAACACTGCTATTTATTTGTCTAAAATGAACATTCTATGATATGGCTATTTATTTTAGCTTTATGTTTGATTAGATACTAATCTATTATCACTTAAATGATCATTGAAAATCTATTATCTACAATTTTTTACTCTAAATAATTATCTTGTTTCTATGGCACCATTAAAATGTGTGTGTGTGTGTGAGAGAGAGAGAGAGAGAGAGCGAGAGAGAGAGAGACAAATGATTTAAGTGTTATAAATGGTGTTCTGCCAATAGTGCTTTTCTTTGCTTTACTTATAAGGAATAGAAACCCAGTCTATTTCAAATTGAAAATTGAGATGGGATTGTTGTAAAGAATCAATGGACAATAGCAACAATATCCATGGGAAAGAAATCCTGTAGAGCAGAGTATCACAGGAACTAAATTTAAAGACTAAAGTAGCTGGAAGCAAATTTTTTACCATTTCTTCAAAAAGTTATTTATTTTTTTTTGTTTCCATATAGCTAACTTATTTAACTTCTATTTAATGAACACTCCAAACATAGAAAATAACAGTGGGCGATAACAGACGTGCTCCCTGCCAAATGTAAAGAATGATCTTAATAGATGTAGATGGTTTGTATATTTAAGCATATAAATTATGACAAGGTTACCACTTACATGATTAGTAGTTGTATAGCTCTCCTTTTTTTTTTTTTTTTTTTGCATTTGGCAAATATATCTCATAATGATATTCCGTTAGAGACCACATTTGCTTGCTATTCTTCCTCAGGACCATGTTTTAATTTGAAATATTCTTTTATTTTTTGTTTTAATAGATTGCATTCAACCTTTGCATAATCTTGGGTTCTGAACTGCGCCCGCATTCTTATAAACACTGAAAGGTAGCATGATGTCTTAACAATGTTTTTAAATAAATAGGTATATAGAATGTTTTAAATAAATAGGTATGTAAAATTTCCAATAGAGATGTCAGAATTTGTGGGTAACATATATAGAGGTTTTACTGCTCAGTTTGAAGGCTAATTATAGTGGCTGGACCCAACTATGTAGAAGTAGGAATCTGAAGTTCTAGGGATTAAATGATATGAATGTAAATATAAATAAATCTCTGTGAAAATTTGACAAGTCATTTTTTGTAAAACCTGCTCAAGACACTGTAACTTATACTTAGCAGATATATTCCTTAGTGGTGAAAACTCCAGTCCAGAAAGCCAGTCTATGAAAGCTATAAAAAAGAATAATTTTCAGTACTCTAGTATTTAAAATGATAAACACAGTAGCTTAAAGTTTTATTTTTTTCCGTCTTCTAGAAAAACATGGTTGTTCATTAATCTTTGGTCACTTTTACTTCTTGGCTTCTTATGCTACTTTGGAGAAAATTTTATTACTTTATTTTTTAATCTGATAAAAGTTATCTATATAAAAACATAATAGATACAATATTTTATGGTGAAATGCTGAACATATTCCCTTTAAGATTAGGAACAAGAAACATGATAACACAGCTTTTCAATTTTGTATGTTCAGTGCAGAGAGGCAAAAGAAAAAAATGCAGATTGAAAACAAAATATTAACAGCCATAAACCTGTCAATTGAACAGACAATATGACAGGATATACAAATAAACCATTTATTAACTTAATAATTTATCAAGTTATTTGTTAAGACTGTTGAATAAATAGTTTCATATTAAAACTGAAAAGTATTATGTAAAAATTTTGATGAAGTTTAAAAGTAAATGAAAAAAGTAACCCTCATTTTAAATGATGAAATAAAACATGGTATTTAGGTATTCATTGTATACAATCTGTATAAAATGTTTTAAAAATAGTTTAAAAAATTAAAAACAAAATATATAGAGGATATACCAGGTTCATAGCTTGAAATATTCAATAAACAAAACTGTTCTCTCAATATTTATCTATTCATGCAATGCATTTCTACGCAAAATCAGTGAGTATATATGTGTATGTTTAAATTGATATTTTAACCCATGGTTTGTATGGAGTTAGAAGAACACAGTGGGAAGACTTTCCTTAGTAGAGTGTGGTTATGTTGCAGAGATACGCATACTACAAATAGAGCAGGAGAAATACATCAGACACACATACACACACAGTTTAAATGGTGCAATGAGAAAAAGAGAGCTTTTAACACACTAATGTACGAAATGAGTGGTTATATTTATGTAAAAAAAAGTGGAGGATTCAATTTCCTCTTTACATCCTATATAATTACAAAGTCCAAGTAGAATAAAAAAACCTAAATTTGAAAGGAAAACCTATACAATTTGAGTATAATCTAGGAGAACATTTTCACAGCTTAAAAAAGTATTTTTTTTAACTGGATAAGAAGAAAAAAATATCATAAAGGAAAGAATTGTGAATATAGCTTCCATAGAGTAAAGAATTTCTGTGTATCAAACATATACAATAAAACAGTGGAAATTCATAACACATTTGCAACATGCATAAAATATTTTCAAAATAAAGAGCTTTTGCAAGTCTATATACAAAAAAGAAGAAATCAAATAGTAATATTGGCAAGAGTTTTGTAGAAGCATTTCATAAAAGTGAAGGTCTTGCTGGACAAATATGGGGAGTATTAATCAAGGAAGTGCAGATATAATTATCTTCATACACATACATTTTATTCCATAACGAGAAAGTGAATGGCATACTTTCAGTCAATATATATTTGAAATTGCTCCATTTCTTCTAAGATTTAATTTTGTAGGTTATTACTTTTCAAGCATTTTATCTTTATGAATAACCTAGTTTTTAGTCTGGATGATTGTACACTAATTTTTATCACCCTATAATTTAAAAATGTTATAAGGCTATGACTTACTTGTCAGCTACTTAGTGTGCTTTTTTAATGACATAAAAACTAAAGTGTCTTATATTTAGAAGTCTTCTAGAACATATTTTTATTCTTCTTTTCCCCTATTCTCTCCATATGGACGCCTATATATAAGATTTCCTAAATTAAACTACCCCATTTCCTTTTTTTTTTTTTTTTCCTTTCTAACTTCCTTCTTTTTGCCTCTTGTTATTCCTTGGAGTCTGAAGAGATTCCTGAGATTCTCTTTTAGATCAATAATTTTCTTTTCTGTCCTAGTCAATCTATTATTCACTGCTTAAAAAAAAAAACAATCTTGCAATCATTATTTGCATTGCTAAGAACTCCCACATTTTTATTACTCTATGTCATAAGAGCCAGCTCTGGATTTATCAGTGCAGCTTGCTTTGTGATTTTCCACCAAAGGAAATCATTCTCTTCCCTTTTTAGTGACTATTTTTTTTTTACAAAGTATTATTTGCTCTCAATTCTCATTTACTTTATTCTTTTCAAAGCTGAGTGCCTTTATATTTCTGAATTTTCACCTTTTCTCCTTAATCTTTCACCGAAAGGTATATAATATAAGCATTCATAGAGAACTAGATACTTAGCTAATACTATTATTATTGATCAAATCATTTAGCTTTAGACACAAATCCAAGTATTTAGATACATTGTAAAACTTTTTTATGTGACTATTACATTTTCTGGGGAGTGTTTGGCTTTTGGCATAGAAAATGTTTTTCCTTTTCAATAACAATCAGTTTTTCGAGTGCATGGGAGAACAAAAAGATATATAGAGTCCCCTTTCTAACTGGCCATGTGATTTATGTGAATCTCTGTGTTATGCCTGACTAATTATTATAGCTTTGTAGTATAATTTGAAATTAGGAAGTGTAATGTCTCTAATTTTATTCTTCTTACTTAGTATTGCTTTAGTTATGGGGGGGTATCTTTCTTTTTCACTTAGTTTTTATTGATATGTCATGTTTTTACAGTATTTTATGAATTTCAGGAGTGCAACTTTGCACTTTAGTGTTTGTGTTTAAGCATCACTATACCACATCAAAGTTCCACTGCCATTCCCATTGTTAGACTGACTTTGTCTACCCTCTCCTCTACCCCCTCCCCCTTAATCCTCTGGTAACCACTTTATTTTCTCACAGTTCTTGAGTTACCCTTGTTATGTTTTGTTAGGTAGTTTGCTTTTATTTTTAATATTACATGTATGAGAGAAACCATCCTTCACTTTCTGACTCATTTCACTTAGCATAGTCATGTCAAGTTCCATCCGTGTTGCCACAGAAGGCAAGAGTTCTCCTTTTTAAAACAGCTAAGTAGTATCCCACTGAGTAATATGCCACAATTTCTTTATCCAGTCATCAGAGCAATATGTGCATTTTAAGACTTGACTATTTGATAATTACAGAAAGTCAGTATTTTTCTTGTTTTTCTAAACGTGCTCTTAATCCTAGCACGTTTCAAACACCTAAAAGTAGAGCTACAATTATAAAAGAAAATAAAAAATCAATGAGTTGTGAACTTAGGCACAACTTAGGATAAATCAGTTGTAGTCCAATAAAAAAAGAAAAAGTTGAGAGAAGGAAAATGTGCAGAAGCTGAGGGAATGGACATCTAATCTGAGCACTGATAGCTTCCACTACTCCAAACTTTTGTGAATTATGTTGTACCAGTCAAGATTCAATGGGAAAGCAGGAAGATGTCCTATTAGTACAGTTTTATAATTAAGTACAAAAAATTCACTTTTTTTTTTTTTTTTTTTTTGCCAAGTGCATCACCCATTTCTATCAAGGCTTTAGTTTTTCTGTGTGTTCCCAAGAAGGATAAAAGTAGAAAAATGTTTTTCCACTTAAAATAACAACGTTTTCTGAAAGAAAGTTTCATTATATATAATGCCAATCCTTTGTAAATTAAGAATATTTTCCTATTTGCTTATTACATGCAATGGGTGAGTTAATAGTTTGTTCATATTGCAAATGCTTCCATTTTCCTTATAAATAGAGTAGGTCATAAGTTCCATAATTGAGGACTTTTGCAATTGGTTATTTTTGGAAGGGCTCCTACAGGGAAGATACAGTTCAGTACTATTTTATTTTTAACTCTTAGATGATGTGAAGCAATTTTTTTTTTAGATTATGATCCCAGGGTCACCTATACCAAAATTGCTTGGCAAAATGTTGAAACTTCCACAAGTCCTATCCTAGAACTTTTGCTACAGCTTTCTGATGGTGAAATCCCGAATGTGCCTTTTTTAAAAGATTCCTTAACCAACCCTGTGTACCTCAAGAATAAGAACCTCTGCTGTAAATGGTGGAGATGTTGCCTTCAGGTGTTACTTGTTTTTAGAAATTGGAGCTCCCAAGAAGAGATTTCTTGAAGGTACAGGAGACTAAACAGAAGTTCAGAAGTAAAGCTCTAATGTATTTCTCATCTTATGTTGTGTAGTGACTGCTGAGTATTTACCCTTTTTAGCACTATTTCTGTTCCAATCCAACTTCCACTTGTGCTGACAGATCATTCTTCAAGGCATAACAGTAATAATGCCTCCCCAATCTTGGTCCCCATGATTACTAAATTGAGACTAAACTCCCTAATATATTCCCCAGTGGCCCCCAAATAATATTCTACTATGTCTTTTCACTATTATCTTTCAGTGCATTCCTTGGAATCTACCTAAGTTCATCTACTCATACCCGCTCATACAGCCTATACATTTTGAGGTCTTTTTTTTTTTTTTGCCTTTTACCTTATAATAGCCATGTCTTACCATTTAATATCATTCAAGATCCAGAACCAATGTCATATTTTGTTAGGTAGAAGGGCTACTCTAGCCTATGTTCTCTCCTCCTAATGAGCTTTTAGAGAATTTCACATTATATAACTGACATACACTTTTATGGTCCCATTTTGTGGTTATTTGAACTTATATTTATTCTGTATATCATTGTAGGTCCTCTTCATTGCATTGTTGAACTTATTAAACAAATTTCTATCAGCTTCTAGAACTTGTTTTTATATAGTCATGCTTATCAAATAATTATTATAAGACTAAAATAATGTTAAAATTGTTTCATTTGCTTTAAAAGTTCATATCTGTTTTACCTCTCAAACCATTCCAATAAACCTACTTTCTATGTAAATTCATTTTACTAAGGAAAGAGTTTTCAGAAGGAAAAAATTCACTGAGACCACCTCTATTTTTTCTTTGAACCCTATTGATACCCCACATACCAACTATATCAAAATTATGGTTGCTATAGACCTGATCAAATGCTCTAATTCTACATCTGTGAAAAGCCCAGAGACTTCAGCTCTTTAACATTCTTACGTTGACGGGTTTGGTAATTCTGTAATATCCACCCACCTCTGCAATCCGAACCCTATCCTGTGAGTCATAATCTAAGTGGAATATCCTAGAATTAAGATAGAGAGGCACAATCTTGCTGGATACTGAATCCAGGTTTCCTCACTATCCAAAGGTAGAATACTCCTCTGTGCTATGCTTGGTAGGTTACTGCGAGTGTTTGGGAACTCTATAGAAGCGTCCCATATAAATTAATGGTAAGAGCATTCCCGACCCTCAAAGTGACCTGACAAATTATAACAATAGCGAATGATGAGGTAAACATGTAAGTAGAACATCAATTTTTTTTTTTGGTTAGGTGAATATTACTGATCTTCAAAAACATACAGAATTTGGAAAACATTTTAGACTAAGACATACTGGGGTTATAATATCTTAGAAGTTGATTTTATTATATTTAATGACATTCTGCATCAGCTTTATGATTTATTGACTTTCTGAACTGAGAGGCTATGCATGAAATTTTCTGAGTCTCAGTGTTCTCATTTAGTATTGTGTATAATGACGTTTGGACATTTGAACATTTTTTAATCACATAAAGATCCAGTATTTCACTCTGAAATGATTTACAAATGTAAAGTACTGCTGAAATGTTGATGAATTGATATTTTTCTTCTGAGGCATATGAATAGATTTTTTATCATTACCATTTTTGGGACTCAGTTAAAAACCCTTTTTAAAGTTAACCATAAAATCCATGTTCCTTCACTTAAAAAATGTGGTAACACACATTAAAAACAATCATTTAATCCCTGTTTTAGGAGTACACATACATTCTACTGCTCTGACTTTAAGTAAGGCATTATATTCTGGTACATTAATATACATTAAG
Source organism: Scalopus aquaticus (assembly GCA_004024925.1). Classification (NCBI taxonomy): domain Eukaryota; kingdom Metazoa; phylum Chordata; class Mammalia; order Eulipotyphla; family Talpidae; genus Scalopus; species Scalopus aquaticus. Next base: position 19,998 of record PVIJ01008626.1, read on the forward strand.
TTCATATTAATTAGTTCATGATTTAGCCTCCACAGTGTGAATAGCTTTAACAAAATATGTATTCAGGCACTTTAGCATTTTCTTTACTTTATAAATGGTTACTGTGAGGAGTAAAAATGTGTTTTAAAAAGTGGCAAATATTTATCAAGCTAGATTGCAGCAATATTTTTTTGGTATTAGCAGAGGTCCTCAATATTTTAAAGAAAATATATTTTCTCTGGGTTTAGAAATAAAAAAATAAGATTGTTGGTTTAATTGAGCTAAATAAATTAAATAATCATTTCAGTAGAACTGGATTTTTAAAAAAGATTTATGTATACAAGCTGGGGTGTAGGCTAGAGGTGTGTGTTGGGGGGCTGAGAGAATTCACCAGAGACAGAATGGGAGCAGAAGAGGCAAACTGACTGAATACACTGCTGAGGGGAGCAGCGGGTGAGGCAGTAGAATTCTGCTGCACCATGCAGGAATCTCCCTGGCCGGGTATCTAACTCGTGCTGCAATGGCTCTGGATAGCTTCACAGTGCTGCGACTTAACCCATTACGCCACCCGGGAGACCCCAGGACTGGACATTTAGTGATGATATTAATGTATTAATAGAGAGATTTGTTTTAAATGATGCATGCCTGAAACTTATATATTATATTCCAGTGTTATTTCAATTAAAAAATTTAAGGAAACAATATGTAAATATATTAAGTGAACAGAGGGCATTCTCTCCAAATTCAGATATGTCTGAATATGTACTAGTGTCAGATATGTCAGATATGTACTAGTTTTGAGTGTATGCTGTGCTTTTTATAGCTTTGCTTGGTTTGGAGTCAACTGAGTTTTAGTTTAACTTATATACTTCTCAGCTTGTCTTAGAAAATACTTCTATCACAACCCATTTCATGTTGTCTATTTTAACTTTAAGTACCCCAAAACAAAGCATTCCTGCAAGTAATAGATGTTCAATACATACTTAATAAAGAAATGAATTAATTTTATGATTTGAAAGTTAAAGTAATTGCTTTATGAAAAAACAGTGCAAGAAACATTTTTCCTTGTTTAGAAGTGATTTAAAAATTGCTAGAAAGCATGTAGCATTGTGAGTCACAATGCTGTGTTCTGTCAGGCTACAGAGATATATGGGATATGACCTTTGTTTTCCAATTTTTAATCCAATAGGACAATCTAGTTATAATCCATACTCAATTATGACATAAGACATGCATATCTTGTGGGTTTGTATGCTTTTCCTCCACTCCTCCCTCCCTTTTCTCCTTTTTTTGGTAAAGAAACAAAATTCCTAGATAGTTTCAAGTCATATGTAGGAAATAAATAACCAAAGCTAACAAAACATGCCAAAAATATCTCTTAGACTTTGAAAAAAATGGAAGTTACCATAGTAGAATGGGAAGGGTGTGGGATGAAAGGCTGGAGAGGGCAATCTGATAGTGACGATGGCACCACACTTTGGTGGTGGGTGAAGAACTGGGTGTGAAGCTGTAGTCCTGAAATTTACATAATATTGTAAATCAATGGTATATCAATAAATGTTTTGTTTAATAAAAAATAAAGCTTGTTAGAAAAGCACTCACAGACACACACACACACACACACACACACACACACACACACCAAAATAAACAAAACAGAAAAGAAACAATCATTGGTTGAGAGATCCCAAGAAGGGAAAGATCACAGCTCTTGGAGGTAATGAGAGGTTGCCATTAAAGCATAATGATTGCTATAGGCAAAAGTGGAAATGGAGTAAAGGCTGACAAGAACAAAGCATTGCAAACAATACCAACACACACTTCACATACACACAATAGCATAGTCGGATCAGAAAAGGTATGTCAGCAAGATGGTGGCTGTTAGAGGAATTGAGAAAAGAATAGTTACATTTTGGAGAATCTTAGATAAAATTTTAACTCTCTCTCCTGAATATTTTACTCTTTCAACTGATTTCTAGGATGGGATGTTTCATTTCAAATGCATTATATTCTAAAGGCTAAGAGGAACTGATGAAAGTTTTTGAAGAGGGAGTTACCCAGTGACTAATGCCTTGTGAGGGAAATGAGGAATGTGACAGTTTTATTATTAGAAAATAACATTTGAATTGAGAAATCCCATTTACTCCTTTTTACCCGGAATAAGGAAATGTGAAGTCTTCGAAAGAAAGGAGACTTAAGGTTAGTGTCTTCAGGAAATAGCCAATCACGGGAGTAGGGCATGATGGATGAGCTCAGAAGCAGTTTGAGAAAAGTTTGATTAAATGCAGCAGGGATGAGAGGTTTGTGGCCTGAAAGCCAACTGGGTAGGAGAGATCTAAGAAGTGGTACTTTACAGATGCAAACAAGGAGTCCTGGGATGACAGGTGTAGTGCTGTATACTAGGGCCAACAGATGAAGGGACAGGTTCATGCATGGGATGGAAAATTCCTGTAGAAAAAAAGTAGAGAGACACAATATAAGATCCTAAATGTGTTATTTTGCTTAGGGTAATATAGTAACACTTTAATGAATAGCAATAAAGAGAAAAAAGTGCAATCGCTTTGCTGCACTATTTAAAACTTTCATATTTTAAGTCATTTTTAAAAGTGACTTTTAAATGCTTCTGGAAAAAACTCATGTTTAGGGAATATATGTATAAGTAAAGGAATGAGTGGGGTAAACTAAAAATCTGCCAGGGTTGTGCTACTTTTAGCAATTGTAGTTGTTTAAATTCAGTGTTTCTATGTCCAAGGAAAAGCTTAGCAGAGCTTTTAACTTATTTTCTTGATAATAAGGACACGTTTAAAGAAAACTGTGCTCTTCAAATTATATTTATTATTTTAATTTTGCATGAACACGTAACAGTAGTGAGATAAATTTAAATATGTACTATTAATTCCATATGTAAATAATCTATTTAATACATAAAATATAAGAGCAGAGTCCTATGAATAATTTGAAACAGATTCATTTTACAAAATTTGCGTGAATTGTTCTTTTGTTCATTAATTTATTTTCTGTAAATCATCATTTGTCACATGAAATCACCTTTGCTCTTTTGAATTAAAAGATAGAAATGCTTCTGTTGGTTTTCAGATGTTGGAGTTTGGTGTAAGGGGGTTCTTCGATTCCTCTGAGAAAGATTTTGGCAGAGATTCCCTTCCAGCAGCACGCTGCAAATTTATTAAGGAAGAGACTTTTGCATAGTCACAAACCAGGCAAAGGCTGCATTTTGAAGGTTTATTAGGAAAAAGAGATGCCTGTGTAGACACTGGCAGGTAAAGCGCTACATTTTGAAAAGGACATGTTTAAGAAAGAGACACCTGCATAGATACAGGTGAACAGTCTTAAAGGACAGATCTGCCTTTTGTCAGAGCAAGGTGTGTTCTTTATCATGTTATTTGTATGGGGTTTTCCATACCTTTGTGGAATTTTATTTATTTAGAATCAGGTTGGGATGGTTTCATGTAACAGATAATCCTTTCTGACCTGTACCTTAGATTCTTGGAAAATTCCGTAGTCACTTTAACAACTAATTAGTTATATAGTTTTTGTCTTTGTGAGAACTTTCATATAAATATTTTTAAGTTTCCATCCCTTCCTTTGTGTTGGAATATGTTTTAGATATCATATTTTAAAAAATAGACAAGGACATATCTGTAGAGTAAACTTGATCTGCCTGGGTGAATCTGGGTGAATCTGATTCTCCCACATTCCTCTTATTTGCCTCATGTCCTGCAATATTTGGGGTCTATCAATTCCCTGTGACCCTCACCTCTATTTACTTTGTTAAAACATCTTTCTAGGTTCATATTTTTAATGTATCTGCAATTACTACAGCATTGATTTTTTGTCTTTTTTTTTTTTTAAGATTTATATGTGCATACAAGAGCTGGGGTGTAGGCCAGAGGTGTGGGTATGAGAGGATTCACCAGAGACAGAGTGGGGAGCAGAACAGACAGATCTACTGAAATACATTGCTGAAATGCACGGGAGAGGCAGGAGAGGTCTGCTGTGCCATGTGGGAAGCTCCCTGACCAGGGGTTGAACTTGTGTTGCAGTGGCTGCGGATAACTTCATAGTACTGAGGCTTAACCCCTGTGCCACCAGGGAGACCCTGTTTTCTTGTGCCATAACTTAGGGTAGACTTTTGTTTTGCAAAATAATAATTACATAACACTCTCCCATGCATTCATTGAAGCAAAGATTTATTAGTTTTGTTTTTTTTCTTGCCTCCTTCAAATTCTCCTCTTCCTGTAACTAACAATTAAATACTGTGTTTGCCAGGTTTTCTACATGTAGGTCTCTTCTTATGATATTTTCCTGGCTGATCATTTCATCATCATACTTCATTTTCCACTCTGTTCTAATGACACCCCCACACCCTGTTTTACAGGTAGTTGTAACTTCTGTGCTCCAAAACATGTTGTAAACTACATCCTTCTTAGGTCTCTATCAAGCCTCCCCTAGTTCAGTACACTCAACATGGAACCAAGTGTCTTCATTCACAACGCCTTCCCTCTTCTTTTCCTTTTCTGGCTATTTCTTCCTTTTGTTTTCCACTTATTCCCACCGATATTAAAAGCCAATGGATACAAAAATGAACAAATTAAGTATGTTTCCTGATTCATGGGAGTAATGGCAAAATGAAATAAAATTATAATGTTTAACCCATCAACATGGTGTTCAGGTGAGGAAGGAAAATGACATAATATAAATATGGAAATATTATCCTCTATAATAACAAAGTTGATATCCTCTACCAGGGTGGTTACCAACAATGCTTTTAATGTCAAATGCCTTCAAAATCAAGTCTGCCTCCAGCTGGACTCTAGCAGTGCCTCCCATCTCTCCACTTCACCTCTTTACTTCCAGCTGTTACACAAAGGTATCAAGGGAAAGTTTGCTCAGATGTCCTCCTTACCAAAGCTGCAAAATTATGAAAGTATTGTAGTTGCTTCAGAAGGCTCTGTAAGCTAAAAATAATAATGAAAGGCAAAAGGAGTGAGTGGAAAAGTCCATGAATTGTGAAATTTTCTCACTAAAGCTACACATCGGCACTAATTAAGTTGTTTCTGTGGCTGATTGAACCACTTACCCGGTAGGTTTGCTCACAGAAAGGTAGATAGCAAAGATTTACCACATTTAAATTGTTTTTCTTTTTGTAACTGGGATAAATTTTTGAAACAGTATACTTTGAAAAAGCATCTTTTTAATTCTACTGAAACCATTAACTCTGGCTTTATTTAAACATGAGGTAGTAATAGCTTCGTACTTGGAAGGGTAGGTCAGGACACATTCCTTATTTGTCAGGGGACTCTAATGCTGTTTTGAATTTGTGGATTGTGCTGAGCTGAGAAGGTTTAAGAGCAAAAAATCTTTAGGAATGAGCTGGTTGCCTGCAAGCTAGAAACCAAGTTTTTCTTCCTTTTTTTCTTCGCGTCTTTTGTGAGGATGCTGAAGCCCAATGCTAAATGAGAACACATTCAGTACCCTTTAAATGTGCTTTGAATTAACTATTTTTGATTAGGTTTGCAATAAATTCACTTCTGAGGATTTCATTGTTAGTAAGCTCTCAGAACAGTTGGGATTGTCCCTGATAGAGTGAATTTCCTATCAATTTTATACTAGGAGAGAGTGGATTAATATAATGTCAATCCTGAGGCATTTCGTTGCCTGCTCATAGCCTCTCCATGCTAGAAATGTTTGGCGATTGTTCCCAGGAAAGGCAAACTTCAAGATATTTAGTTTTGTTTTAACTTTAGCTCCCTGATAAAATCTTCTAGCATGAAGACCTAAAAGTTTGATACTATCTGTCCAAGATTGAAGTAATGAAAAGATTCAGCAAGAATTTTGTGTTTTATGAGGACTTCTCCCAGATAATTTACTTTCTCCATATACAACAACCATTCTGAAGCTGTTGCTCAGCCTTTCTTTCCCAGTCTAGATGTATCCTTGAATGATATGCAGATTATTACATGGTTTGAAATTACAGAAATATCATAACATTGTCATTGAGATTTATTCTTACTGACCTATAGATCTAGTGTGTTTTTTTTTATCTTTTACCAAAATTGTGGAGAGACTGTTTGTAATTCTGTTAACATGAACTACTTGCCCTTGTCTCCTGCATATATGCCATACTTTCTGGAAATATTGTACTCAGAAGTATAACTGCAAGCATATTTTGTTCCTTCACCTTTTTTTCACTGTTTTTAAGGGCTATGTTTTTCAGACATCCAGGTTTCAGAAATACCTTCTTGGTGCTTGTTTCTTTGGTTACCCTAAATATGTTTTTTTCTTCATTCTTTTTTGTGTGTTTGTTTTTATTAAAGATATATTTTGCTTTTATTATCATTCCCATTCACTGTTCAGTTATTTTTTTCTTTCCTTTTTAAATTTTCCTTCGGTTAATATAGATTATATATTTTTCCAGCCTTTGCTTTCAATATGCACGTGCCATTCTTTATGAATATGACTTTATTAAGCAGTATAATAGTGGACCTTTAAACTTACAATCTGGGAATTCCTGTCTTTTAAAGTTTTAATTATTTCACTTGCCTTTGTCATGGAATTAATTTTACCATTTTGTTTTCTATCTACTATTTATGATTAGTTTGCTTTGCCACTTCTTTTTTTATATAAATATATATTTTTATTGTTATTTATGTCTTTTACATTTTGTATTCCCCTTGGGTAGCCCACCACCAATTCACCCGTGATCCATCTTCATGGTCCCTTGTGTTCTTTTCTATTCCATTTTGTGCTTTGCCACTTCTTAACCCGTTCTTTCTTCTATTGAATTTATCACTTTTTATTTCCTTTTGCCTTTTTTCATAATTAAGAGGACATATGACCAATTTCTAAGTCATAGTGAACATAATTTTCTACATAACACATACATACATAATAGAATTAAATATAAATTTTCCAATATTTCTACCCTTATGAAGCACATATAGAGTTTGGAACAATTTAGCTTTAATAATACTCTTCTCATTTTCCATGATAGTCTCTTCTGGTATTATAGACCCATATTTTTAATGCATCTCAATTAGTTGTACATTTTAGTCAACCACAATTTTCAAAACTACCTCTGTTTCTTGTATAACACACTAACTTTTTAGGCTCACTTTCCTCGTGGCAGAATTTAAGTCTGGTTGTTATGTAACTGAATTTCATGTCTGGAAAACACACAGGCTCTTTTTCATTTTGTATACTTTTTCCTCAGTTCTTATGATAATTTATAGGATCTTGGGTTCAACAGTAACCTTTGGAGCACACTGAAGATGTTCCAGTGACCTCTTTTCTTGATGTTTGGGAAGACATTTGTTTTTGTGGCAGTTGTTCTTTTGGAGGTAACCTGTATTTGGTAGTTGCTGTTGCTCTTCAGATTTTCTTCTTTGCTATAAGTTTTTGTAGCTTCACTACAGTGTATTTAGATGTTTGTATTTATTTATGCTGTTGGAACTCAGAGTTTTCTAATATTTATGATTTTTCTGTTTCTGAAAAATTCTCATTAAATATTTCTCACTATTTCATTTTATTCCTTCTTCTCCCTAGACCATATATTCAATGTATGTTGCAATTTCTCATTTCAGTTTCCATGTCTGACTTGAGCTTTCATATTTTTAATTTGTTTCCTTGTGCTAATTTATGAAAAATTTTCTCAACTCCATTTTTACCCATTGAACATTTAATGGCAGTGATATTTTTCATTTCTTACAAGTTTATTTTGATTCTTTTCTAAACTATTGTTCCTCTAGAAAATTCATTAATGGTTTATGATCTTTCTTCCATTTTGTCAATCATTTTAAACACATATTTTGTAATTCACTTTAGAATTTCTCGTATGAAATCTCTGGGAGTCTACCTATAGACTGTTATCATGTTATCGCTCACTTTTTTTAGATATTTTTCTGGTGTGATTTTATCTTCTTTACTTTCAGTTCAGTGAATTTTTTTTTAATTATAAAATGACTTTTTTTCTTTTATCCTTGTGAATAATCTAGGCTTTTCACTAAGCTGGACCATGTTTAAAAATTAACTTATCATTTTATTGAGTTGTGTGAGTTCCTTCTA
>PVIJ01008626.1:28158-72859 GCA_004024925.1 Scalopus aquaticus
GCTTCATTTTTTTGCATGTGGCTGTCCAGTTTTCCCAGCACCATTTATTGAATAGACTGTCCTTGTTCCACTGCATTTTCTTTGCTCCTTTGTCAAAGATTAGTTGTTCATAGATATGTGGCTTTAATTCTGGGTATTCTATTCGGTTCCATTGGTCTTTCTGTCTGTTTTTGTTCCAGTACCATGCTGTCTTAATTATCATTTTATGATTTTATTTTTTTATGTCTTTGGAAGCCACTCCTGTGTCTGGCATGAATCTGGCATGAACTTTTTTTTTTTTTTTATTCAGTTTCTTTTCCCCACATGAAACGGGACAGAGACATATTCCTGGAGATAGTGAAGGTTTTATTTTTGTTATTTTAGGCATGTGTTGTCTTTCTTAGATCTCAGCTTTAAGTTTCTTTAACATGCTCATATCAAAGGTTACAAATCCTCTTGCCAAATGGGATTCCCAGATTTTTAAGTTATATCCAAATTTAAAGTCATCTTTATACTACATGGTGATCATTTTACCATACATTTTCAAACATATGCTTTAACAATTTTGACAAGCTTCCTGTTATAGTTTAAATAAAACTGAACATTTCAACTCTGATTTTGAGTTCTTTTTGGGTCTTGCTAATACCTTTCTCTTCTTCCTGATGATATTTTTACTTTCAACTCCATGCTCTACAGTATTCCCGCTATGCTTGACTTCTTTCAGTTATTTTAACAGTCTGTGTTCTTTCTTGCTTCTGAACCTTTAAAGCTGTTTTTTCTTCATAGAGCTCCCCTTACCTTCCTAAGATAACTCTTAACTGATCAATCTCCGGCATTCTTTTATTTGATTCATTTCACTTTTTTAGATCTTTTCTATGCTAGTTAATCTAACATAGAGTTTTCATAATCCCAGTTTCTCTAAAGCTTACTATCTATTATTGCAATATTCTAGCTTAATACTTGATTCCTGACTAAACTGTAAACTCTAAGAGGACAAGAAGAATATCATGTTTACTACTACATACCCAATATGATTCAAACTTTCTCTGTATTGTAAATATTCAAATATTCTTTGTTTTATAAAACAAATAAAATGCCCACATTGAATAAATACATAAGTAAAGGTTTTAATCTCGTTTTTAGTTTTTATACCAGAAATATTTTTGAGTCTAATTAACTAAAATCCCAACTTAATTATACTAACAGTTGTTTGTTTTAGTTTACATATGGAATATGTCAGATATTCACCTGGATTTGCATTGTTAGGTCATATGTATATAGGCATAGATTACCTATAGTAATTAGTTCTTCTCTTAGCAGTTTGACTAAAATGGTAGGTACTGGTGGTTTGGATTCAGTGTCTTATAGATTCTCAGGGACCCTTTAAATGATACAATCTACCTTGTTTTTGACTCAACTTTGACTATATTTTATATCCAGACCATATCAATGCACTTTATTTGGTCATAGTGTCAGAGAAGGTGAAACCAGGTCAATATTTCATTGTACCAAGGTTAATCTTTAAGAATAACCTAAGCATATGGGCAGGAGAAGTGGGCCCCTTACTGGGAAAAGCTAAAATAAATTCCCCCTGAAGAAAGTTAAAGCCATCCTAGGTGGAAGATGTGAGAAGGCAGGTATTGCATACATGATCCCCCGTTGGCACTGGCATATCACTGCAGGAAAGAAATTCTGAAATGAAAAACAGGCAGCCTTCACGCTGCCTTACCAGTGGGGATCTATAGATGAGCTGTCAAGAATGCTTGACCTGAGGCTCTAGAAAGAAAGAAAACAAGTAAATATCAATGTATATCTGCTTATATTTATTAGGGGATGAGGTAATGGTACTCTTTCACTCATTAATCTTCAATATATATTTTAAAATAAAAAATGCTATAAATAGAACATTTTAAAAATATGTATTTTTTACAGAGGTTCTAAATAACACTGGGAGTTTTTCATATGGAGGCAAGAGTCATAGAACTCTGTTGTTTATGTCATATCAAAAGAAGTACTACCCCAATGAATTCATTCTCTGTATGTACTGTGTACATGCTTGCACCTTTTTTTACTATAAAAAGAAATGAAACAAACAAAAAAAAAACTGTAGCTGAAATTTGTCCTAATGCAATTGGTAATTGAAACAGTAGCAGTTTGTAAATCTTCTGTTTCTCAAACATGTTCAGAATAAATATGTTCTTGACTTTAGGATTTTAATTTCCACTTAACTACAACTTTGAGTTATAAACAAGAGAGAGCGTTTTGATTGCAGTTTAGTAGGGTTATTTTGTCTTTATAAATTACTAGTAAGCTGCATTTAAGACATACAAAATGATGAAGAAAATTAAATTTCTGAATACAGCCATATGAATAGTTATGAAGCTGTAGATTATTCTTCTAATATTCCTAAAACACTCATCAGGATGGCAAAGGAGATTTGGAAATTCTCTGACCACAAAGTTCAGGCGGATGTCTTATTACAAATATGTTAATGTGTTTTTACATATACTAGTATGCATTTTATACTGTATTCTCCACTCATTCTGCAGACAGTGGTAGAATAGTGACATGAATCCATCTGTTTCCTAACCATTGTTTTTATGAAAACTGCTTTTAATTTAGTGAACAAGTTCAATTGTATTGCAAACTTCAAAGTAAAGGGGACGGCAATATAGTAGTAAATTAATCTAAGATTAATTTGAAGAATGGAACATATGTAGCATTGCCAGATTAATCCTAGAATTCAGATTTGCTGTGTGTGTGATTGCCAAGCTGTTAAAATTAGAGTGAATTGGCACTTTCCTTCTTTTAAAAGTTAATTTCCATTGGAATTAATTTGGGGAAGTATAAAAACACAAAGGCTTGGATGAGACTGGTTTGGAATATTTCAGTAATTAGCTGACTTGATACTGAACACACTAGATACGAATGTTTTATTTTAATGTCATTAATTTCATTACTACTTGTTCAATTTCAAGTAGCTCCCAAAGCTGACACACAGTATCTTTATGGTTTCAACAATATTTTTAGTTTATTTATTGTTATTGAAGTACCATCATTTTATATTCTTGCTAGTGCTTTGACAGTGTAGGATTTCCCCCTTCAGGAGTAGTCACAGCAGCGCTCCTACCACCGAAGCACCCAGTATATTAACAGTGGTATCAAAAGGCATTAGAAGAACTGGCCATTTTGTAAATAAAATTCTGTAAATCCTCAAAATTAGACACAAAAGTCTTATAGCTGGTTTGGGAAGAAAATGGCTTCCTTTTGTTATAGAGAGGAAATGTCATAAAAAGTGTGTGTGTGGGGGGGGCGGCGGTCCATGTTCCCTGTACCAGTAAATGAAAGGTAGAGCTGAACAGGCCAGGGGGAAGAGAGAGGGGAGACTTGAAGAGACACATGGAGCAGAGAGACATACGAAGAAGGGCCTGCTTGCTTTTCAGCTTTGGACTTGCACCAGGTATTTAAGGAATATGGAGGGGACACATGGACTTGAGACATATAGAGGCATTTGAAATAGATATGGAGTGAGAGATAGGTTGGGAGGCTGACAATGGCAACTTTTATCTTGATTTGTACTTCAATTTTATTCCTTTCATCCTAGATTTGCCTGGTCCCTTCTCCCCATTTCCTGTGGCTTCCTGCCAGAAGGTGCCTTAGACTTGTAGCAAAGCTTTTGGGCCTCAACAGCTCTACTTTGGGCCAACCCTGTTTGGCTGGACATTTACCCAATTTTGGGTATTTCACTGGGAAACTATAGCCTTTCTCTTCTTCCCTCTCTATGTACACTAATCTGTTAAAGTTTTTATACACTGGTAAGAGTGTGCTTTGTCTTTATATGGTGGATAGATAGCAGAACCTCTTTAGAGTTTGCAGTTTGGGGGTCCTGGGTACCCCCAGTCTGCTCACTAACACTTCCTTGTTTCCTGATTATTCTGTAGCTCCACATGCTCTGGAGTTATGTTTCCTGAGTTCCTATTTTAGTTCAGCTACTTACTAGATTTGCATTTCTGTGTCATTAATTACTTTCATTGTCTTGCAATTACTATTTTGCAAAATGAGAATATTAAGAGTATGTTAAAAAGATTAATTTATAAATGTATATACTGTCTTTAGCACAATGTTTTACAAAATAAATGTTGACTCTAAAGTATATATTATTAGTTTTTGTTATTATTTAAAAAAACTTTTATTACAGACTTCCCTCAGAAATCAGAATTACCTATACTAATTTTTCCTTGGACTTTATTTAAAATGATTATTTTGCATTGTTTAAAATATTTGAAATTTGTGAGTGAAAATATCATGAAAATATTTTCATCATTATTATAAATGTTGCTTTCCAGAACTTTTCCACTTTGGAAACACACACTTTTAATCTATAAGAATTACTTATTTATCAATATATATCTATATTTCTCTGTCCAAACATGAGACTGAAAAGGCATTTTTTCCAGATACCAAAAATAAAAATCCTACCTTAATTCCTTAGAAGTGTTTGGACATTGTTTTTATTGCATTTCAATTTTATAGAAAAATCTGACATGCAGTTTCCTTCATTGGATTTAAAAGTAATATTGCAATACTTACAAAGTAAAAATATAAATAAAAATTTTCTCTGAGCTTTTTTCTGGGAGGCTGAAATACTATATTGATTTTGTCAAAAGTGTGTTTCATGGGTCTGATAAATTGATTTGGAAGCTGTTCATGTTGCAGCATCCTTGCATGTATGGAGTTTTACTGACAGTGATGCTCAGAGACTCTAAGAACTACAGTCTCTGTCTTGGGATCTTCATCTCCTGTCATATCAAATGCCATTTCAGAAACATTCATTGTAACTCTCTGTCGTTGGACAAATAATGGGCTGGTGTGGTAGTCACTCAAATACACACAGTTTCACTGCTGGTGTGACAGGCCCTACTGTTGGCTACCTGAGATTATGGAGAAGTCAGGCACATCAAATATAGAATGGGGAAAACATGAGATTGCAGCTGAAATGTCATTGCACATGTCCACTGAGGCTGCTGGTTAAAGGGATTGAAGATACCAAAACAAGAGAACCCCTAGATTTCTGAAGATGTTTTGAAAAATGGCAAACAAAACATGGCCTCCTTTCATCTAGCAGTTTGCAACTGCTGGGGAAAGAATTTCACAAATTACCACAGGCTATTAAAATTTCATCCTTTGGTCCTTTAGAATCATATGTTCACTGAGACAAGGGTTTCGTGAAACAATGAGAGACTTCCTCTCTGCTGTACTTCTGATCTTGAATGGGAGGGGGGAAATATGGGGACTTCACATGATTATAAAAGGGTGCCTTCTATTGATCAGTATTAGGATGCTTATTCATTGTCTAAATTGTCTTCTTTGTTTAAGCACTACTGCAAATGCTAGTTGGCTTATATTATTGTATGTTAGCTGTATGGCTTGAGCCTTTAGTATAGGACCCTTTTGACTGGGAGTTGTAACTGCCCATGTATTCAGGGATACATTTTAAGGTTTATCAGGCAAACTATATTTGCCACATCTCCTGGCTGTTGTGCAAGAGAATGGGGTGCAGTAGTGTCTCCCAAAGTCATAAGTTATCTTTTTTAGGATGTCTGTATCTATCATCTCCTTCGTCTTATAATATTACAGCGTTCGTCCCAGTCCCATTTCTATTACCACCACTCCCAGTCTTTTTTATTACATTTTTATTCACTTGTGTGAATCTCTCAATTCATATTTAGAATAAATACACTGATCAGGGGAATGAAGTTATGAGAATAAAATTAACATAACTTTGTTAACATCATGCAATATTTAGGGACATCCTTTTCCATATGCGTGTTACAAAGTTAATGTAAAAACAGCTTCCTGCTGCTGCTACTGGTGACCTTTCTCCACTTTCTTTTCGGTTAGGATGAAGTTAATTTTGGAACTAGAACCTACTCCATCCCTATTGACTACTCACTAATGTTTCTCCCTTTTCCTGACAAATTATTAATGCCTTAATGTAATCTCACTGTGCCACTGGGAATTTATGTAAGAGTTGACTGAGCTAGAACTCATTTTACGATTAGATAATCTGGCCTTTTTTTTTTTATTATTTCTTTAATGGCACATTTTCCTTCCTTTCACCAAAGGCGTTTATGTACATTTTTATTAGATCAGGTGTACTGAAAAAATGTATATATCTACCTTCAAAGTTTGGTCAGCCTTTTTGATTGTGCTACTGAGTGGTCTACAAGAAAACACTACTAAAAAAGTTAGGATTTTCTCTCATATTAAATTGTCTAGAAACTGCTCTATTCATTCAGCAATCTCATTCCACACTAAATGCCTATTGATTTGTCCATAAGGAAGGTACTATTTGGCCTTGGGTCATCTTGAATAGGTAAGGAAAGATGGACACTATAGTAGAAAACTAATAAATTATATGCTTACAGAAAGAAATCAGGCTTCCTAGTCTCAACTTCATAGATTGTCTGCCACTTAATTTATAAAGCACATTCAACTTTTATGGAAAAAACTTTTTCCTTTCATGTTAAATGAGGAGTTTAGGGTTTGAGAAAAATTTCACTTACCTAGATTTTACATTCTCAGCATTCCTTTGAGAATTCAGGAAGGTAGCCAAGGCACGATGTTTAAATCCACTGATCCTTGCAGACAGTTCATTTAATAATCCTTGTCTTTAAATTTTACTGCTTTTAAGCTGTCTTCAATTTCCCATTTTATCATGATGTACAATTATTTGTGCATTGCTATACTGGAAGCTCCTCAAGGGCAAGCTTTTAAAAAGTGGTATTATTCATACTTGTCTTATAACACATTGTATTTTTCAAATTATATTTTTGAGTTGAAAGAGATTGAAACTAGAAATGAAGTTAAGAGAACAGATTGCACAGTGAATTGTACAATTTAGAATTGAAGAAACTAATTTTTTGAATATTTTCTTTTAGTTTTCCTTAAGTAAAGGCATATCCGACTAATTTGTGTTATTTTCTTCTCTTTATTGCCAATATGTGTTAATAAAGTAAATCGACTTAAAACTAAGGTAGATACTATTAGTAACACACTCAAAACTCTGGAGAAGTTCAAGCTTATTCTGTTCACAGGGAAATGAGAATCTGATTATGCTTAAAGGCATGATTTCTATTCTAGGCATAACATTTATACTGGCTAGAAGAAGCTGATAGATGAAGAAATAAGAGCATTAATGGAACAGATCTGGATCGATATCTTTTGGATTACTACCACATGGTCTTTGATTAACCCATTACTTTGTGGTCTGTGTTACAGTTGGCCTTGGGGAAGCCTTCTGTTGGAAATTAATGGCCACTGCCCACAGCCAAAAATGAAATAGGATTAGGGTTAGAGAAGGAGAATGCGGGAAAGCCACTTAAGCCTGCATTAGTCTAGACAGGAGGAATGTTCAGGTTTCATCTGAGAACCGAAGTATGTAATAACAGAAATGTTCTACCTTCTTATGCTCTTGTCCTAGCAATAATGTAGGGAGCAGAAAACCAGAGATTCCAGATCCTTAGCCATTTTGTCAAGTTCTAACAAATATTTGCTAGTACTTACCTGATCCCACACAGAAAGTAAGCAGCAATCAGCAGAAGTGGTAATATCAAGACAGAAGTAAAATGATAAAATATGCAAGGAAGTTTATCTCTAGTTTTATATCTGTTTTTTTCTTATGTATTTCAAATTCCTCTCGTCCCTTACACCACTTTCTCCATTAATGTTCTCCTCACAAACCTTTAAACCTTTGTTAGAAAGTGTTCTATATCAAGTTAATCTGAAGTTAAGAAGTTACCTTTTGAAGTGATTATTGCCAGCTGCACAGGGCTTAGAAGATCCCCCCCTTCTGCCTTAAAATTAAGCACACTAAATATATCTGTGTTGATTTAATAAGTACACTTCATATTAGAAATATATACATAATATATGTACACACATATACACATTACATATCAATAAACAGAAAATGTATAGCATTAATTTTGAAATTTCCCATCAAGTTACTTTTGGTGACTTAGAGTATGCTAACAAAATTCATTGTATCTAGCATATTAAGTATTTAAGCAGCTAAGCCAATCACTTTATGGCTACAACTGACTTTCACAAACATTGTCACTTTCCAAGTACTAAACTTTATCTTAAGATAGGAACCTTGGAGTAATTGCCTAGCTAAAGTAGTATTGGGGAGATGGAGGAGCAAAATCAAATAAAATGAGATAATGGTTCTCTATTTGGCTACACTGAGAATCACCTGAGTATATTTAAAAAGTATGTCTCACTTCTGTAGGTTCTGATATAAATGAATGGGGAGTGGCTTGAGACTTGAGATTTTAAAAGATCCTCAAATCAAGTTAAATTATCTAAGGCTATGAGCCACTAAATTAAAGTTGAAGAGGTATCTCAAGAAACTATAAGTTAAGTCATCCCAAGTTGGGAACTGTCTATATTTCTCTCTCTTTTCTGATAAGTAATTTAAACAAGAGGGGATTGATAGTGTAATTATTAGTACAAAAAATGGTTATTCATTAGAATGATTTTGTGAAGTCCAGGAAATAAGCAAATTTTATATAAAATCATGCCAAAAGTACTGCAATATTTCCATTGCATGCTTTGTAGACCTTTTGAGAACTATTGTAAAACTTTGTAGAACTGTTTTGTCAAATAGTATTTAGGCAAATACTATTTAAGCAAATAATATTTATTACACATTTTAAATAAAAGCAATTTTTTTTTTGTTGAGGTAACATTGATTTAGAGCACTGCATAAGTTTCAAGTATACAAATTTATACTTTGGCATCTGCCTATACTATATTATGATTACTTCAGTCACACATATACTAAGATTGGAACAACAGAGAAGATTAGCATGGCCCCTGTGCAAATCATTATTTTTAATATACTTTTAAAATAAATATTTCAATGTTATGTTTTTATCTTTGAGGAAGAAGCTTAATAAAAAATCAAAACTTATTGAGACGTTCAATAAATAAAACAATGCCATAAAATTGAATCAATGAATAAAAATTTATCATGTACCTTTCATGGTAGCAATGAACAAGGGACTAACTCCAGTTCTTGATATGATCAGAACCAGAGCTGAATGTACACTGAGAAGTTGAGGCTATTCCTCATTAGCAAACACTCAATTTGTTCCTTGACCACTCCATAAAGAGTAGTTTTACTTTCTTGAGGTCTAAAGTGTTTGTCTGAGAAAAGATGTCTTTTGAGAAGCCAACAGTTCCTGCATTTTTCCATCTTTGTCTTTAAATGCAGACCAGCTGTGCCATTGTATCTGTGTCAAGTAGCTTGTGCTTCTATTTCTATTTGCTGCAGCTACTAATGCGATCTCACTGCCATGGTGTTCAGTGGATCCAGAGGATCAAATGTCAGTTTTTCCAGATGGCGAGCTGCCAGTTTACAGTACACATGTGTAAGTCACTGAGGGAATTTATTTCACTGCAAAACCAAAGGACATTATTTTGTGCCCACCTTGTGTACATGATCAGCTCACTACTGAAGAAGCAGCCACAAAAAGAGACAGATGGACTGAGACACACAGAGAAAGTGAAAGACAGACACACATGGAGAGACAGAAAGATGCTATTTTAGTGAATTGAGCCCATTTTCTAGGCTATTATACAGTCCCATATTTCATTTTGTGAACAGAAAGTTTTTAAGCATTATTGCCAATTTACAGGAACTTCTCTCCTAATAGCTGGAACAAAATTCTCAATTTGCCCTAATTAAAATACTAGTTTTGGGGAATGAGTTTTTCCCTTTCATATTTAAACTGAACACTAAAAAAGTTAAATCACTTTAAATGGTCTTTAAATTGCATTCTTGCTATCGAAATAGTTAACTCTTTTTGCCTGAGGAGAATAACCTCAATGTGTGAATATAATATCTGAGTGGAGCAGAAAGTGTTTTTCCATAATAAATATTTTGGCTATTACAGAGTTTGTATTTAAATGGGAAGTATTATGACTTCTACCAATGAAGAATGCTGAATGAGAAATATGTTGCTTTTTAATAGCTGTGTAATAGGAAACTAGAAGTACAAAAAAATGTACTATGTAGAATATTATTTCAGGAGCTGAAAACATATATCCACAGGTAGCAAGTTGAAATTTTAAGGACTATATATAAGTTAAAGTATATAAAAAATACAGAATATAGATTATGAAACCAAGAGACATGAATTCAGGTTCAGATTCACTAGTTCCTATGAGATGGGACAGTCACTGAGGGCTACAGCTAAAAGAAGTTTGGGTTCTTTAAATTTCACCCTTCTCTTTGAGGATGTTATTTGGCTAAACTGTAAGTCAGATGATTTTCTGAGGAAGGATTATTCTGTGATAGTTTTATTATTATATTACATACTCATTTTTGTGATGTATAGTATTTTTTATGGAATTCAAAAATACAGTATTTCTGTAATGTTTTGATTCCTTAAAGTTAGCATTACTAATTCCTAGAATCTTTGTGCATTGAATAGGTATAGTGTGATGCTGGCATCTCGGAGGTCATACTAATATTATTGTCATTGTTACATTTTTCAGCATGTTCAAATGTTTTAATGAAAATAAATGAGTTTTATTTATCTAAGAATTAAAGGAATTCCTAATTTTACACTGAAGAAAGTTATTTTAATTCACA
Organism: Scalopus aquaticus; assembly: GCA_004024925.1. Lineage (NCBI taxonomy): Eukaryota > Metazoa > Chordata > Mammalia > Eulipotyphla > Talpidae > Scalopus > Scalopus aquaticus. The sequence goes on from PVIJ01008626.1 coordinate 38,801, forward strand.
ATTAACGTGAAATTGTGTGTTATAATGGATAGTGATTAATATTTAGATCTTTTTCGATAGCCTAAAGCTAGACTATATTGTAAAATACACTCTTAAAGTAATAATATATTTTGTTACACATAGAAGCTTTTTCTATGATAAAATTTTAATTACAGTTTTGAATCTTCTTTAAGTTCAACTTTTAATGGAATAAGAGCCTTGTGAAAGGATAAATAGAAAAAAATTGCAAAAAAAATTGAATTTTGAAAACCCTTCTTGGTAGTCATATTATGCTAATTTTCCCTTCCCTTTATCCAAGACTCTCCCAAATTATGATGCTCGTTTAAGTGCTGTGAAATTCAAAGCATTTTTCCTGCTTTTTATAAGTTTAAATTTAGTGCCATAAAGACAATGCTGTCTTTGGTGTATATACCATCATTGTACAGAGCCAGATATATTCCTTAAAATGTATGACTAAACGAGAATTAATTTCATATTCTAGATAAAGTATTTTTAGATGAGGAATCCCTGGTCAGTCATCAGAACACAGGATTTTAAGGAAAAAAAAAATCCCTTTAAGGAAGTACTGGGGAATTGACATCTGTAATGAATTTGAAAGGTGAACGTGAATAACTTTATAAAATGAACACGAAAAGTCAACAACTTACATACACTAAATAATGTTCTCATAAGTGTTTTGGAAGAAATATTGGGATGAGGACAGAGACACAGTGGTGAAAGAATTCCCCAGAGACAGAGTGGAGAACAGAACAGGCGGATTTATTGAAATACACTTCTAAGAGAAGCAGTCCATGAGACAGGAGAGGTCTGCCCTGAGGCAGAGGATTGGGGGCTTTCTTTTATACTGTGCTCTGGCACGCTTTCTAATTTGGGGCACCAGTTTGCACCCATTATCTTTTGGGATCCCTGGTCTTGGGCACTGGCCTTTGGCACAGAAACAGGTCCTAGTCTCTGCTTCTGCATTCCTGAAGCAGGACTGCTTTTTCTGGTCATGGTGGTGGGCTTTATGCCTTGTCCCCAAGGCAGCCTTATCCCTTTCCTTATCTTATTTCAGTCTTCCAAAACTTCGACTGGGCAAGAAAGGGGCACTTAGATGTTAACCTTATGAAATTGTACCCCGACAATAAGATTCAAGTGTGACAATGCCAGAGCTGTCTTCAGTGCCAGAGACTCCTGAATCTGGCAGCGGGGTTCACTGCAGTTTTCCACAGTGAGGCGAGACTGCACACTAGCGTGAGGATTTGAAATATTCCAATTCTTAATTGCTTTGGCTTTCAGGACTGAATTCAGTGCCTGGCGCATGGTAGACTTTTGTTTTTTAAAAAAGTGTTTGGGTTGTGGATGGGGGAAATCAATGAAGAAACTCTAAAGCAAGAATTTTGAGTAGAGTATATTATAGACCGGAGGAGGAAATGTGAAAATAGCAAGATGAGAGTGATGAGTTCTGGGAGACTGAGGGAGCTGGGGCTAGCAGCCTGAGGCCCTCCTTTCTCATGTTTTGAAGCTGATTATCCAGATTTCCTCACTACTGTAAGCATGGAAATAGACTGACTTCCAGAAAGTCATGCTTATCTATGAGCTTTATATATAAGAAGTGTCTGTAATGGAAAAATTAATATTAATGGAATAACCGGTGTTCATCGTAATAAGAACTGAGCCCAGGAGCCCTTCCCTTTACCCCTTTTCTCTCTCATAACAGCCTTCACTTTGATGCTGTGTTTTCCCTTTGAAAGAAAAGGAACAAAAACTTGAGACTGAAAATTTCTTAGGCTCGTTTGACCACGTAGATCTTTTTCAAACATTAAAAAAAAATAATTCTAATTCTGTTTTTTTTTTTTTGTTTTTCTTTTTGTTTTCTGGATTACTTTCTAATCTCCTCCAAAAGTCTCAGCCCAACATCATAGACCATTCCTTGCTATGGTAAACATATATGAAGTAAATGAGAGATATTTTTTTCCAAACTGAGTTTATATAGCATTCTTTTGTTTGGGTTCTTATTGCTTTATTTTGAAACTGCATTTTCCTCTAGTAACTGAAGAAATCTCAATTTACTCTTGTTTCTCTCAGATATTTCCTGATAAAATTTTCACTATTTTTTAGCTAAAATCATGTGTTACTCTGGCCTTAAAAAAAACACAAACAAACCCAACTTTTCAATTAAAGCAAATACTTCCTGATGTAGGAATGTAGTGCCAGTCATTCTGTGCAAATGGTAGAATCTTAATAAATATATTGAATATGGCTTCTTTTTATTTCCTCCCTGATCCAAAGTCCTTGTGAAAATTTATATTGACTATCTATTTCCCTTCCACAGTTGGGTTTATTATTAGGACTTCATATGTGAGTTTTTGGTTTATCAGAGCTTGTCTCAAATAGAATTTACTAATGGTTCCAGCTTTCATGTAGTTCTTCACTTAGTTAATAAAAAGACCTGAAATTTACTTTCTCTTAAGAAAATACATGTCATAAAATATATTTTTTTCCTTATGGTAGCAGATCACAATTTGAGATATCACATCATCTCACACTAGAAGTCTAGGGGCGAGGAGATTACAGTCATCCAGTTTGGATACCACAGGCCCTGATGCGGGGAATGGAAAGGAAATATCAGTCTCAAGCAGTGGTGTAAATAGGGTGGTGTGGTCATGCTGGTTACAAAGATGGGAGAGAACAGGGCCCAAGTATTTGCTCTGGGTGCCATCTGACAACGCATCTCATCCATTCTGCAATGACTCTTGTTATTTTCCATTGTAAAGAGTTGCTCTGCTTCACTTTGACTTCATTTTTTCATCTGTAGTCCTCCAACAACTTTCACATTTCTGTGCTGATTGGTCTCATTCTGACACATGTCCAGTTTGTTACCTGCACAGAGTCATCTTTTTTTGAGTCCCAGAAATATTCATTCTCTTCACACTCTGCTCTAACCCCAGTCCAGACTGAGTTGTTTCTTGGACTCTAACCAAGGTAGGATTCAATAGATCTCATATTGATTCTAAACCTTATTAGCTGATGGCTTTCTGTATATACTGATTTGTATTAAATGGCAGAATTTTTATTTTTTCTAATTTTTCTGTCATGTCTATGCTTAATGTTCATATTGGTACAATTTCTGAATCAATTCTCATCAGATTTCTGTCTTTATGGCACCAACTATACTTCTCAGGTCATGTAGCTAATAGATGTCCGTGCATTGAAAACCTTGTACTGTATGTCCAAAATCTATATATTTTAATAGCAATTTTGTTTTAAAGTTTTTTAATGCCAATTTTGGTTTATCAACCTAGGAAGTTGAGTAATGTTGAAAAACATATGTGGCAATATTTATAAGGGGTGTTAACTGTGATAGTATGGGGACTGAGTTTCTTATGTGGTTGATAACAGAGCATATATCTGGTTTGCTTTCTTTGTGTGCTTCATACATTTTTGGAAAATAATTTCAGGGCAGTTTTCAAAAGGTAGAATCATCAGAATAGTCAGTGATAAAACTTTCAGGATCATTCTTTATGAGTTTGAAAATATTTACTTGTATATATCAATTCTCCCTAAGAGTATACAAATCACTAAAGACAAAACTGGTAAAAATAGTGAACCATCTGAGATTTCATCATATAAGTGACACCTACTTACTCATGTGTGATGAAGACATTATACCAGACTCTGGCTGGAAGCTCCACTTTTAGTCAATCTAACGCCTTGGCTTAGTTATGTTTGCCTGGACAAGTAGGAGATGAAAGATGCCAGAAGTGGAAAGAAATCTCAATCTGGAGAATGCAATGTTTTCTTGACTGTCAGGGCTGCTCTTGTTGTTACTGCTAATTCGAACTTGGCTCCTGCTGATCACTGGCAAATGGATCTGATACTGTTTTACTTTCAATTTGGAAAAATATTGAAGAATTTGCCTTGGGGCAGCAAGCTCAAGTTATAACTAGTTTTGTGTCAGCAAAATGAGAAGTTGTCAATATATGTTTGTTGAATCAAATTGATTTGAATTGAACACCACTGGATGTAATTACTATTATGACAGGCAAGTGGAGATTTATGGCAATTACCCAATAGTTCTGGATCTCCTACTATATGTGTGGTATGTGGTCTGAGAGACAGTGAAGTTAACGACATCTCTGATCATCAAAACCTTCCAATCTTGTGATGATTAAGAATGAGAAATGCTGATTTTCTTCTAAAATATACAGATATAACGAGTGACAGCAGAACAACTATCACCTGCCCAGGCAATGTTACAAAAGAAATTTCGAACTGTGTTTCAAGCCAGTCTGTGAATGCATGTCACTGGCAAATTATACTAATTATACATTTCTTGTAGGATTGTCATGCATAAAATGCTTACATTTTCACCTATCCCTTAGTATAATGCTTACCTTCTAATAAGAACTCGACAGTGGACAATTTTGGGAATTAGGGTGGGGGCTTTTTTGACATTTGTTAGTTGCAGTGTTTCCTGATTTGGAAACAAATTTGGAAAACATCCTCAGAAGAGACAGTAGAACAAAGCTATTATCTTAAGGAAATCCATATGTTATGACTTACAAGGTAGTGAAACTAAGGTTTGGCTGTATTCTAGGTCTTTATAGCTTACATTTTCTTCATGTGGGTATTTTGTAATTACTCTACATGAGAATTCAAGAAGTACTCCTGTAAGGTCCCAAATAAAAAGGAGAATATAATTGGAGAACACATTTTGTATAAAAGAAGGAGGCAGGTAAGAAAGTGGTAACCACGGCAGTTAAAGTAAAAAATATTTCTTGTAGCTTTCCTCTCCACATAGAAACTTCATATATATGTTCAAACAATTGGAAGAATCTGGAAATCTTTTCATCAAAGAGCTGGGTAGCTACTGTGGGTAAATATGGTGATTTTTATTTTTATTACATATAAATAGAAGTACTGAGTAAAAAACTCTTATCATTGGCTTCAACCTCTGAATTTTAAATAATTTATTCACTGACATAACAACAAAACACTTTTGTATTGTTTCTTTAGCTGGGTTTGACAAGGACAAGTGATTCCCCAGAGATTTTATAGTCCCTAAATCAAGACCAATATCATCTATTTTTCTTCTTGTTTTCTCTCGTCCTGGTTCCATTTTGACCACTAATTTGTACACAACTAATCTCCTCAGATTAGCAAGTCATTGGCTTTAAAAAAATGTCATTAGAGGTATGCTTTAATTACTGTGCTGTGCGTCTGATATTGCCCTCTTCTCTTCCCTCGGCACCCTTATTTCCCACTGGTCCCCACCTTAATAAGGTGATCTTATTAAAACAGTCACAGAACTGCAAGGCAGTAGCCAGGCTCCTGGTAGTCTCACCTTTGTGTACTTTCTTCAGTCAGAATACGGCAGAAGTGATGGCATATCATTACCAAGTTTTCATTCTAAAAATGCATGTATGTTATGATTCTGTCTCATTCTCGATGTGTGTTTGTGCATGTGTGTGCACATGTGCACTTGTTTGTTTGTGTGTGCACACACGCACGTGTGGGTACCTGATCACTCGCTGTAACAGAGGTGAGATGCCGTATCATAAGGATACTCAGGCAACCTGAAGACTGTGTTCTGTGACAAAAGATGGTGATCTCAGGCCCACAGTCAGCAAAGAATGGATGTTGATCAACAATTTGAGTGATTTCCTGACTGTCAAAAACTGAGAAAAATGCTCATAAGATGTTACACTTTGCCCTAAATTATTATGTAACAGTAGATAACTAATAGAAGTAACATGTACATAATATGACCTTACCACACTGCCTTTCCTTCTCTTGAGAGCTGGGAGTTAAGAATTTTTATAACCACCAAAGCATCGGTAGTGCTTTACCATGCCATTGGGCTCCTCCCAGTAACCTCAATTCTACAGTCATATTTCCTTTTTTTATGAACAAAATGCACATGCATTTATTTCAAATATAAATCTAGAGGCATACAGTTTAAATTAAAATAGAAGCAGTGGCTTTAATGAATGTGCCCCTGCCATCCACTGTAGTCATATTTCTGTGATTTGTTTTCGTTTAGTTTTTTAGGTCTTTGTTTTGTTTTTCTATATTCCACATATAAGTGAAGTCATTCGGTGTTTTACTTTCTCCTTCAGACTTATTTAACTTAGTTTAATCCTCTCTAGTTCCAACCATGTTGTCAGAAAAAACAATTCATCATTTTTTAGAGCTGAATAATATTTCATCGTGTGCATATGTGTGTATGTATACACCACTTCTCCTTTTGTAAATAATGAACATAGGAGTGCATATATTCCTACAAATTAGTGTTTTTCTATATTTTGGATAGATACCTAGGAGTAGAATTGCTGGATTATATGATCTATCTATTTTTAAAATTTTGAGGAGCATACATACTGTTCCATAGGGACTGGTTCGGTCTACATTCCCACTAGCAATGTACAAGGACTCATTTTTCTCCACATCCTTACCAACATTTCTTCCTTCTTCCTTCTTCCTCTTTTCACATGGATCATTCTCACAGGGGAGAAATAGTATTTCATTGTGGTTTTGATTTGCATTTCCCTGATGATAAATTATGCCAGATTTTTTTCCTGTGCCTGTTAGCCATGTATGTCTTCTTTGGAGAAATGTCTATTCAGTTCTTCTGCCTATTTTTAGATTGTGTTTTTTTTTTTTGTTGTTGTTGAGTTGTATTAGTTCTTTGAAGGTCTTAGATATGCAAAGATATATATCCTTGTTGGATATATCATGTGCAAATCTTTTTTCTCATTTAGTAGGGTGTGTTTTTTATTTTAATGACAGTTTCCTTCATAAAGCTGAAGTTTTTCAGTTAGATGTAGTCACCATGTATTTATTTTTGCCTTTGTTTTCTTTGTCCTTGGATGCTATACCCCTTAGGATGTCATTGAGGCTATGACATGGAGGTATTTTGCCTATGTTTTCTTTTATGTATTTTATTATTTCTAGTCTTGCATATATAACTTTTGAATCCATTTTAAGTTAAATTTTGTGTATGGTGTGATAGAGTAGCATAGTTTCATTTCTCTGCATGTAACTGTACCTGTTCCCAGGGCCATTTGTTGAAGAAAATTTTGTTTCTCCATTGTATGCTTTTGATTCATTTGTCATAGGTTAGCTGACCATATAAATATACATATGTCATAGGTTTATCTCTATATATCAATTCTGTTATTATTCTGAGTTTCTGTTTTTATTCCAATAACATACTGCTTTAGTTACTGTAGCCTTGCATCACTGGAAGTTTTTAGCACCTACTTTAAAACTGCTACTTGTCTAATAGCAATTATAAGTAAGATATAAAGACTAAGTGTTCAATATATTTCCATTGTGGACATATCAATATAAAACAAACCAATAACAAAAATTTCAAAAATTTGCAAATAATTGATTAAAAAATGTCATGTATTTTATGTTACAATAATTTATTTTGTATAAATTTTAATTCCTCATTAAATTGTTTTCTAATTAAGAAAACATGAACTGAAATAGTCTTGAACAGTCAGTGAATGGTATTCCATCTGTGTATACATTTTTACAACCATCTAAAAAATGTAAAAATAATTAAACTAACTTGTGTTATTTACTCCTTAATAATATCTATTTTCATCCTAGCCATTAGAACTACACCTCTTGCATTTAGACTATTCATTGAAACTCCTACTGTCACTCTCTTGCTGAATTTTGAGTTTTTACTGCTGTAGTTTTGCCACCGAAATATATCACGAAAGGTACTGTGTTAATAAAGAGCTCTATTTTTACTTACCAGAGTCCAGCCTTTCATGGATCACTTTCCTCTAGTTTGTTTGTGATAATTAGTCCAAATTAGTGGTTCTCAAACTTGGGTGAATATCTGAATCTTCTGTGGAGCTCCTTAAAAACACAGCTGCTTCAGCCTTTATCTTTGTGTTTCTCAGTCAAATCCTGAATGAAATCTAAGCATGGGAAGCACAGGATGCATCATCAAGAGGATCCAGTGTGAGCTTTGGCATTCTTAGATTAGTCACATTCATAACAGGGCATCTACACAAAATTTGCTGCCCTGTTGCATAGATATCAACTGACTTTTTAATAAATTTAAGCTCACCAGTCCAAATGTCTACTCCTAATATTTAAGAATGTACATTGCCATGCATTCATAGTATTTATTTCCTAAATAAATTTATTTAATCATAAATCCCATATTTATTAAATCATATAGAACTTCCAGCTAAGAAATTCATTCTAGGCATGCTATTAGAATAGGTATAAATTGTTAAATATCTCATGATTCAATGGATGCATTTAATTTTCTTTTCTGAGAAAAAATTCTAAACAAAGGTTACATGGACATAGAGTATTCCAGGTTTTGAACTCAATTTTTTATGTGATTCTTTTATATTGATTAGAGTTTTGGGGTCCTTCAAACCAGATACAGAAATTGGTCTCTGTACATGTCTTATCTATTATTACTTTCAGGCGTCACCTCCTTTAAGAAACCTACCTCAATTACTTGGTATTGTATAATAATTTTCCTCTCTTCAGAGTAAATTAAGCTTTACCTTTTAAATTAATATCAAACAAGACAAGAATTGAAATGTTATGTAGAATGGCTTTGTAGATTCTTGATCCATTATGAGGTATGGTACATGTGTATGATGGAGTACTATTCAGCAATAAAAAATAGTAAACTAATGCAATTCTCAGCAATCTGGATGGAACTAGATGGGATCATGCTCAGTGAAATAAACCAGAAGGAAAAAGGAAAATATCGAATGATATCACTTATAGGAGGAATATAAAAGAGACAAATGAGAAATCAGGAGAAAGTAGCACACAAAGCATAAACAAAAGCAAAAACTAGCAGGAAACCACAAATAAGAGATATTCTACGGGGGGGGGAGGAAGAGAGACCAAAATAGGGGAGAAAAGAGCACAAGGGACTATGGTGATGATTCATGGGTGAATTGGTGATGGGAAACCTATGGGGAATACACAATAATGTAAAGGATATAAATTACATTTAAAAAAAAGAGAAAAAAGAGAAAAGTTAAAAAAAAGAAAAAGAAGAGAAAAGTTTAAATAGGGCTTCCCTGAGGGTACTAGGGGTTAAGTCTCAACACTATTGCCAGCCACTGCAACATGAGTTTGATCCCTGGCCAGGGGGCTAACCCACATAGCACAGCAGACTTCTCCTGTCTCACCCACTACTCCCCTCAACTTCCCTCAGCAATGTATTTCAGCAGATCCACTTGTTCTGCTCCCTACTCTGTCTCTGGTGAATCCTCTCACCCCACACACCTGTGGCCTACACCCCAGTTCTTGTATACATAAATAAATATAAATAAATATTTTAAAAAAGAAAACAAATAGAAACTGAATTCAAGGAATATATTCACATATTCTAAAAAATTGCATAATTTAGATTGGACATTTGATATGATCTCCATTAAAACAAATAAGTAATAAAATCCTTCAAACATTGAAGCAATCAAACACAGCTAAATAACATTAACTGGAAATCATGATATATTTTATAAATAAAAGATGGCAAATCAATAATAAGATTGAAGGTGTGTTTGTGATGATCGGTCTTGGTTGCATTTTCTTGACAGGTGACCAAATAATATTGATTGTAAAGAATCTTATTGAATAGATGGGATAAGCTGATATCTGAAACATTCACTACTTACAGTCACAAAAATCTTGGGACTTAATGAATTAGTCTTTTTATATGTATATAATTACATAAGCAAACAAGAAATACTCATGCGAAAGTAGTGGTGTTATTAAATGATCAGTATATGTTGAGTTATATAAAACTGAATCTAAGAAGTGGTGCTATATATCATAGAAACTTGGGAACAAAAGGAACCTCATACACCCTAATTCAACACTCTCATTTTGCAGTTGTGGAAACAGATGAAGTGCAGATAAATCATTCTATCAAATCAAAACAATAGGTAATATCTAGATGTAGAAATCAAAACAGTATTCATTCTGTTTCTGATATATATTTGTAGTATCTGGGAGATATACACAATTAATATAGTATTTATACAGTATTCCTATTGCAAAAGATATTTTATGAGTTGTTCATCTCAGATTTGGATTCTGTTTTACCAGAAATACAATTTTACAACAAAAGGATAGACCAACAGTGAAATCCGTGAAAATTTCATGGCAAAATCCCATATTTCTCCCTGCAATTAGAAGTTGACATTTTTTGCTTCATATAACTTTTAGAAGAAAAAGTTGAAATCCTAAAGATTTTGTTATAAACTTAAATAATCACAGTGCATAACATTTCTAGTATGTTTTGTAGATTTACATGCTATATGTTTACACTTTTCACTGTCCCAAAGTTTCCAATTCAGTGAATGTGAAATGGGTACTGTAATTGTGTTTGAAGAGACCCCAGGTATCCTAACTATATGTTGGTTTTATAACCAACTGGCCCCCAAATTATAGATTTTAAGATCCTTGACATGACATACAGATTTCTTCATGATCTGAAAAAAAGAATGTTCCGTATTTCTTTTTGTTATAATCCAGATGAGTTATTTCTGTTGACTGTTCAACCATATATAATGATTCTTCATCATCTTCTAATACATCCTGTAAATCATCGTGGGAGATTTTACACTTCCAGTACTTCTATTAACAAACTCTAATTGTGCTTAATCACCTCCAAACCTAACTCTCACTTGACTCCATAGATCAGTTACATATTGTTTTATTAAAAGAAACACCCCATCTCTGGTGTCTTGAAACAACCATTTATTTATATCGTGATTTTACGGGTTAGTAGTTTGTGCATGATTTCATTGGTCTTAACCAAGATCACTTGTGTAAATACGGTCACCTGTCAATCATTTGGAAGGTTCTGCTGCTGGGGATTGGACAGCTATAAGCTGTGACGATGACAGAAGGACTTAGTCCAGATGTTTCACATCTAACAGCAGGCTAGCTAGTGTTTTGTGAAATGATGGTGGTGGCAGGAATCCAAAGAGCATCTATAAAGGAAAAAACTCATTGGGCAGCAACGTTTGAGTCTCTGCTTGTACCACACTGCTAATGTTCGACTGGCCAGCAACCTAAATTTAAGAGGTGAGTTCACAGGTTCCATCTATTGATAGTAAGACCTGTGAAATCACATCATAAGAGCATCAATGCAGGAATGAGTACAATTGGTTGTTTTTATAATCTATCATATTGGTTGTGCTCATGTCTGCTCAGTTGCATTAATAGAACATCAGAAAATTAAATAACTTGATCAAAGTCTCATACCTTGTCAATTTTAGAGAAATACCTCAAGCTGAGATATGTTTGATTTCAAAGCCATTGAATCAAGGTTATAGTTTCCAAGTCATTGAATCCAAGCCAATTTATGGCAAATCACAAATATATTGCATGTTTCTTTCTTCTTTCATCGTCACTGCATTAGCTTAGTTCAAGTCATCAGCTATGACCTGGATATAATATTCTAACTGATCTTCCTGCTTATAGATCCCCTCTCTGCAATATATTTTACATGAAATAATATGAGTAATATTATAAAATGTAAACTAAATTATGCTATTTCCCTAATTAAAACTTTTCAATGACTTGTCATCCTATTTAGAAAATGACAATCAAAGTTCTCATTTTTATTTTTAGGGCCCTAAAATATCTTCTTCCCCCTTGTTTTCCTCCCCATTCACATCATTCTGTCCTGTCCAGATTTCACTATATTTGAGACACATGGTCCTCTTCATTGTTTCTCTAGTACATACAGATATTACCCTTAAAAGTCTTTGAAATTGCTGCCCGTGGGGATAGGATTTCTGAAAGGGAGATGCCTCACTATCTCAAGCAACTTGTTCTCTCTCATTATGCAGGCAGATTGCCAATGTCAACTTCATAGGAAGGACTTTCTTGACTTATTTCTGTAAAGTCGTCATACTTTTTCCTGAGTCCTTCCCAAAGGCAATTTATTACATTAATATTGGGGTGGGAGCTGAGGAAATGGTGTCGATATAGTACTTGTCAGTATTTGAAATCATCTTGCATATTCATTTACTTTCATAAGATCTCTTTCCTTGTTACTCTTGTAAACCAAATGACAGTAGGGACCTTGTCTATCATAATCACTGCAGCATTCTTAATGAAAGACTGTTGTTCGCACAATATTTGCTGAATTAAGAAATGACATGCTTCAGATCCTGGGGGAAAAAAAAAACACATGAAAGATAGATAATACAGGGCTCTTTCCACACCCTTGGTAATTTTGAGTAAATGGCTGAAACCCACCTATTCAAAGCTCATTTCTCCTAAGGTTTTATCCTTTGATGAGCATCCCTATGCTATAGTTGGACAAGATATTAAAAGGATTAAAGCATTCATCTTCAGGATGGGTAGGGTATGCATGACTTTAGAGATGTCTACATAACCAAAGGAGAAGAAACAGTCTTCTTTTGAAGTAAATTTTATCTAGTATCAAATAACTAATATATACTCATACTGGGTATGACAAAGGGGAACTGATAATGGTTGAAGAAAATTGAAAATGTAAAGGAAGGAGGACATAAATATTGAGAGGAGAAACATAAGGAAAATGTAGATTTAGTGACACAGAAGACAAATTTCTTTTTAACTCAGTAGAGATAAAAATATAAGCTACATCTGGAGTATTTTTGTCATTCCTGACTGAAAATACAGGCAGCTGTGTTTTAGATGATTTATGAATACTTTTAACACAGATTGTGTAAAGGAGTTCAGTCTCAGTGGAATAAAGTATACTTGACAGCAGAGTTATAACTAGACGTACTGGTAAGAATAGAGTTATGGAGATTAAGGTATGCGTCCTAGATTTATAAGAGTATACACCAAATAGTTCAGTCTTATAATTACCTTAGAGAATTGGTAGAGTAAAGAAAATAACTTGCAAAACTGCAAAGTATACTATCTTTTCTTTCAGTGCTCCTCAGTGGAGTGTTTTTAAAAAATGTTTTGTGAGCGCTGTAACAAAATGGAATTCTTGAGAATTTTACACTGGAATATTGATATATTTCCAGATTTGTAATATATCAAAATGTCTAAAAAAGTCTATTTTAGACACTGACTAGAGAGAGCATATATCTTATTTAGTGGGAGTCCCATTTTAGTAATGCAGAATATCTTACATATGCATTACTTATCATGTGTAGGTCTTTATATGTATATATGTGTGTATGTTGTTTGTTTTATTTAAGTGTTTTTATTTTTAGATTTTTTTGTTTATTTGTATTGGAATGTTAACCTCCTGCTCCTAGACTCATTCATTTCTTTTTAGAACTATGACATTAAATTTTATAGTCAAATTTTTATTTATTTATTTATTTTTTAAGATTTATTTATTTATACATGCAAGCTGGGGTACAGGCCAGAGGCGTGGGGTGGCGAGAGGGTTCACCAGAGACAGTGCGGAGCAGAACAGGCAGATCAGAAATACACTGCTGAGGGGAGCAGCGGGTGAGGCAGGAGAGGTCTGCCGCACCATGTGGGATTCTCCCCGGCTGGGCGTCGAACTCGCATTGTGTGCTGCCGACAGCTCCACAGCACAGTGCTCAACCGCTGCGCCACTGGGGAGGCCCCAGATAGTCAAATTTTTAAAAAAGGTTTTAACTGTTCTGATTTCCTGTATTCAGTCCCCTGAATATTGCATCTATTGGAATATATACACTCAAAGAGATTGTGAATGTTTAGGAAATCAACATTATTTATTCATACAAGAAAATTGTTTTTATTGAACATAAACTAGGTGGAGGAACTAGGCAAAGAATGGTGAAAAGTGCAAGAATAGAAGAAAATCCTTTTAAAATTTAATTTGTCTTCTGGCAAACATAATACAAAGTTACAAGTTAGCAAAGTATGAGAGAAAGTAGTGTGTGCAATTAAATTGGACAGTTCAGGGGCCTCCCTGGTGGCGCAATGGTTAGGCGCTGTGCTGCGGAGCTGTCGCAGCAGGGATGCAAGTTCGACGCCCAGGGAGATTCCCACATGGTGCAGCAGACCTCTCCTGCCGCGCCCGCTGCTCCCCTCAGCAGTGTGTTTCCGTCGATCTGCCTGTTCTGCTCCCTACTCTGTCCTAGTGAACCCTCTCGCTGCCCTACGCCTCTGGCCTGTACCCCAGCTTGTATGCATAAATAAATAAATCTTTAAAAAAATTAAATAAATAAATTGGACAGTTCAAATGGGTAGATTTTATGACCTGTGAATTATATCTCAGTTAATCTGTTTAGAAAACATTGTGTGTAAATATTATGTTTATACTGGTATTTTTAGAAACTTTACTACTCAAGGTTTATTATTTGAAGGCAGGTATCAGGTAATGGGACAGGTATAGGAGTACTGATCTTTGCTGTTGACATTTACTCTGATTGGTGTGTCCTCAGAATTGATTAGTTAGGGCAGAGTCTGCACAAGTTATTAAGTATTTGATCACCACCCTTGCTTCCAGTTCGAAGGTGTAAAGTGGAATGGTTGCTTGACAATTGGGAAAAATTTAGAGAACTAAAGGTAAGCTCAAGTGCAATGCACATGGAAGAAATTCAAAAGCAGTAACCACAGTGGAATCCCCAGCCCTCCTGGTTCTCAGGGCTATTGTCTTGGTACCCAGGGTTCCTTCTAGTCAGGCTAAAATGTAGAATCAAGCAGGAGGGCTCTCATGAGGGCAAAAGCCCTGATATGAGGAACATACTAAGAAAACTATCTGCTGAAAACAGTCGGCTGGCATAGTTATGGCCAGATTAGCAAGATCAGCTAAAATACCTTACAAAAATTAGCAGAAAGTTAGGTAAGAATAGGGATTAGAGATAGTATACTGTGATTAGCAGGGACATGGAGCCCCCAAGCAGTAGCTCCTGGTCACTCCACCCTACCTTGCACCAGAGATGATGCAACCCCGATAATGCACCCCCACACGTGTACATTCCACCACATAATTGCCTGTCTTCTCTAAGCCTGGTTCTAAATAAATGCGAGACTTCCCAAGGATTGGGACTGCACCTAAAGGTGTAAGAACCTCTAGGCCTCCCTCACTTGGACTTTGACTGGTCTTCCTCTCAACCTTTGCTGTTTCCAATGCTGCCACCAGACAAGGCAACAAACTAGGTAAATGCTTAAGGCAGAATTTCTTAGAGAAAGGTCAAGGAATCAGCTGTATCAGAATATTGAGATATCTTATTTCACATGGAGATTTCCTAGTTCCATCTCAAGTATAGGAAATTAGTGGCTCTGTGGGTTAAATTTAGCAAGTTCAATTTTAATAAGTACTGCCAGATAATTTTTGAGGAAACTACAACTGTGAGAGTCAGTAATGTAGAGTGCATCTTAACTAATTAGTAGAGTTTGACTAGTCCTCTGTATTCATTTCTAAATAGCTAATGAAGTCTACTGAAACACAGTAGACTTCTTTATTCACAGCTCTCTTTCAATCTAAAATAGGTTTTTATTTTTGTTGCTTATGGGTAATTATCTGATTCCAAAATTTTAAAAAGCAACTCCATGATTACCTCCAGAGAGCGGGCGTGTAGACCATGCCTCCTACTGGCTGGAGCTGTTGTTTGTCTGGATTTTCTACTTTCAAACAGTTGGCAGCCAATAGAAAATTTTATATATACATGTATATTACTATTCATTTAGATACTTATTTTTGCCAAAATAAGGATAAGTGCATTTTCTTGGGTTTAAGCTCACTTTGGTTAGATGCCTAGAAGTGAACTTTCTAAGTGTTTAACATTCCCATATCTGCTGCTCTATCTCCTTTGAAATCTGTGTCCTGTCCTTTCTTCATTCTGCCTTGATAGACTATATTATTTGCTATTTTTCAAAAATTACATGCAGTAAAATTCACTTATTTTCTGGTATATGATTCTATGAGTTCTAACATTGAAATAAATTGTATAACAACCAACACAGACAAAATATAGTATAATTCCTTTATCCCAGATAATGCTCTCATGATGCCCCTTCATATTCAGACTCTGTCCCACCAGAAACTCTGGCAACCACTGATCTGTTTTCTGCTCTTGTGTTTTGACCTTTTCTAGAATAAATGGAATCATATAGTAAGTAATTTTTGAGACTAGACTCAATGTATTTTTGTGACTCTGGTGTGACTTGGGTGAATCAATAGCCCTTTCTCTTTTTTATTGCTGAATAATATCCCATTTAGTGTGTGTATCAAAGTGCATTTATACACCCATTGAAGGACATTCAGATTGTTTCAATTTTTTGTCTATTATGAGTAAAGCTGTATAAACTTTTGCATATTTGTGTGAAATATATTTTCAGAAAAGAATTGCTGGGTCAAACACAATGTTTATATTAATTTCTTTAAAAAAAAAAACTGCCAAATTGTTTCCCAAAGTGGTTGCACAATTCTTTTGTTTTAAAATTTTTATCATTTAATGATTATGTGATTTCTATATATCTGACAAAGCGGTGATATCCAAGATCAACCAAGAACTCATACAGTTCAAAAAATAAAATAGAAAAGGCAATTAGAAATGGACAGAAGGTCTAAATAGGTACTTATCCAAAGCAGACATACAAATGGAAAATGGACATGTGAAAAAAATGCTCAGTACCGCACATCATCAGGTAAATATAAATCAAAAGCACAATGAGATACCACCTCACACCTGTGAGAATGGCCTCTTTCAAAAATACCAGAAACAACAGGTGTTGGTGAGGATATGGAAATAAAGCAACCCTGTACAATGTCAGTGGGATTGCAAACTGGTCCAGGTACTATGGAAAACAGTATGGCTGTTTCTCAGAATATTAAAAATAGATTTCCCATAGAATACAGCAATCCTACTCCTAGGTATCTGCTGGAATAATGCAAAATCACCAAATCAAAGAGCTATATGCACTCTGATGTTCATTACAGCACTATTTACAGTAGTCAAGTATGGAAACAACCTATATGCCCAAAGGTAGATGAGTAGATTAAGAACATGTGGTAGGTATACACAATGGAATAATTCTCAGATCTGAAAGTAGATAAATGCTTGTTGTTCACAATAACATGGATGGAACTGCAAGGGTTATTCTAGGTGTAACAAGTCAGAAGAAGAAAGAGAAATACCAGATGATTTCACATCTATGTGGAATATAGAGAAACAAAACAAAGGGTCAGATAAAGTTAAGCAAATAACAAACTCTGAAAATCTGTCTGTAGAATTGAGGCTTCCATGGGGGAGCAGGGAAGGGGAGAGCTAAGTGAGGAGGGAACACTATGGACAGTGATGGAGGATTATGGGTGTTGTGGGGATGGGTATATTATGGTAACATCAATTGTAGGGTGTGATAATAAACTTCTAAATCATACACACATTGTAAACCATTGTTATCTCAATGAAAACATTTTTAATTATGTATTTTTGTGATAAAGAAAAAATGCAGCTATTTTCTAAAATTTGTCATTATAGAATATATTCCTTTTATTTGTTTTAATTTTAATATACTTTTTAATTATGTTTATTGAGCTAACATTGGTTTACAACACTGTATATGTTTTAGTAATGTGAGTTCACACATTTAGAAATATATGTTATCACACACATTTACCACCAGCACACCGGTAGTCTTCCACCATTGACTTAAGGGAAAGCCTCTGAGGTCTAACATGCTTGAATTAATTTACATTGCAGAATTCTAGAACAGACATTCACATTTTTTTTCTTTTAGCTCTCCCTAAACTGTTTTCTTTACTTTTCACTGATGTTACACAGACATCACACAAAATTGCCTCTGATATCATCTACTTTGAGGGTAAAATACTTAAATTTAATTTGACTGTTGTTTTGTGTGACAAGATCTTGAAATGTCATTTGTACTTTCTGGGCATCTGGACTTTCAAAATGAATATGAATAGAAGCCTACTTAAGAAAAAGGCTGAAATTGTTTGAAGGAAGCATATTCTCAAATTATTGACATCATTCACTTTTTTCTAGAATGCTCCTGAGTTTCCATGGTTATTACGCTATCATTTTCCTCTTGTGATCTGAACCACAATCAGGGTTTCGGGGGAAAAAAGGTATCCTTTTATGTAAGTCTTACCTCACAGATGGGTGACCCCAAATCAATAATGTAGTATATGAGTGTATAACATGCCAAGTCTGGTGTTGTCAATCACTTAATACCTACGCTGATTTTAGGATAACTATGCTGTCTTTAGCTATTTAATTATTTCTAAACTTCTATGTATTCTGTAATAATTTTCTCTGCTTTATCTATCATTCTCCAAAGCTTCAGATTGTACATAGCAGTGAAAGACTCTTTATTATGGAGAATGTTCTTTTTGTTGAATTATTAATGAGATTAATAGGAAGACATATCTTATTACACTGGTCAACAATGAGATCGTTACTGACTTAAAAAGGCCCTAATCTGTAGTATCTTGGTGTGCTGAACATGAATATAACCCTAAAAATTTTTTATTAGGGCCTCCCTGGTGGCGCAGCGGTTAAGCGCTGCGCTGTGGAGCTGTCGACAGCGACACGAGTTCAACGCCCAGCCAGGGAGAATCCCACATGGCGCGGCAGACCTCTCCTGCCCTGCCCGCTGCTCCCCTCAGCAGTGTATTTCTGATCTGCCTGTTCTGCTACCCGCTCTGTCTCTGGTGAACCCTCTCGCCGCCCCGCGCCTCTGGCCTGTACCCCAGCTTGTATGTATAAATAAAAAATAAATCTTAAAAAAAAAAAAAAAAAAAAATTTTTATTAGCTCTTGTTTTGAAGATATTTCATATAATTCATTTCATATGTTTCACCGTGTAAATTATCCAGTAGGACTGCAAAAACACCCTGAATCTGCCTAGAATGATGTAATATTGCATTACATTGTATGATACCATCATGCACACATCATCCACAGTTGATTGCATCATTTTCTGATGCAATGCAATACCACTGCCAGGCAGCTGCTGAAGTAAGCTGATGTCAGCAGTGCACTATACAAAGCCTTGTCGGAAAGGTTGAGTACTGAAAATATTTCAGACTTTGTGTGAGACAATTTCAGCTAGTGTTCCATAGAACTGTTATTATTTTATCCATTTAGGCACAGTACAGAATAGTCATGCCTTGAAAGTGCGTTAATAGCATGGACAATTTCTGCTCTGGTTGTGGGGAAATGACATTTGACAAGCAGAAGAAAAGTATCACTTCTCAAGTGAAGAAGGCTTATCATCTTGACTTTGGATGCAATGTTGGTGACCAAGACAAGCCTTGCGCCCCGCATATATGCTGTGCTACATGTACAACACAGCTTTCACAGTGGTTCAATGGCAAAAGACCATCAATGCCATTTGCAGTCCCCACGTGTGGAGAGAGCCAAGCAGCCACAAAAAAGGTTCCTCCTCTTTCTGGCAGAATAGCAAAGCAAAAGAAGTCAAGAATAGTCTACCAAAACATTCCGTCTGCATTGAAACCAGTTCCACATGGTGAGGGACTTCCTATTCCAGAACCTCCAGCAGAATATTGTCTTGATTCATCTGATGAGGACAAGGATTAGCCGACCTGTTCTTTTCCTGTTCCATCAGCGTGCAGTGATCCAGATTTTCATTGTGGTGCATCATCGATCCCACACAGACTAACATGGGAAGAACTAAATGACCTGGTTCGTGATTGGGACTTATCCAAGAACAAGGCAGAATTGCTAGGATCAAGACTCCAACAATGGAATCTTCTAGAAGAAGATGTCACAATGACTTTCTATCGAAAGTGCCACCAGCAGTTGGAGCCTTTCTTCAGATAAGAAGGTACTCTGGTATTCTTTCCAATATTGAGGGCCTCATGAATGCCTTAGAAATCACTCATGATCCACAAGAATGGAGACTATTTCTAGACTCTTTGAAAGTGAGTCTTATGGCTGTGCTTTTGCACAATGTTAAGTAAGATAAATGCCACATTTAGACAAGCATAGATTTAAGACCAAGGAATATAGTACTCCCTGAGCTACTTAACAGTTATTCACACTATTCTTAGTGAGGCTAAAATGTGGATCGACAAACTTGATTATAATAAGATGGAGTGCAGGTAACTAGCACAGACTTTCTATCAGAAGGCATGGGTCCAATTGGTCACTCTGTAATCTTCCTGTATCTGGATATAGCTTTGGATGAACATTCTATTTGGTATTATTAGAGGTAAATGCCTGACCCAGAAGGATCCAGTTGGAAAATTAGTATAAGGGCCATGATGTCTAGAATAGACAAAGCAGGAGGAGGTGCCCATTGGGACACTATTTGCCAGAGTTATGTTTGAACTATTTGCAGGAGGAAGATAACACTGGTCAACAAATTTTTACAAAAGTCATGTTACTGAAATAAAATTAGTGATTTCCTATCAATTTGTATGTGCTTAACACTAATATGACAGTTAAATTCTAATTTTGGCTCTAGTTTTTTTTTTTGTAATCTGCAATAAATTGATGTTTACATCACAAAATGCATGCCAATAGTAATAGGTCTACGATTAATACCTGTAAAAATAAAGTCATACACTACTTTTTAGGTTTCTTCGCTTATCTCTTGTACAGCTGTTCATGAATAGAATAGATGGAAGACAGTTTCCATTGAGCAAAATCACAGCCTTAAGACTCAGTTTCGAAGAGTCTAGAAATAGTCTCCATTCTTGTGGGTTATGAGTGATTTCTAAGGTGTTCATGAAGCCCTCAGCATTGGAACAGAATACCAGAATACTTTCCTTTCTGAAGAAAGGCTCCTAAAGCTGGTGACACTTTCGATAGAAAATCATTGTGACATCTTCTAGAAGATTCCATTGTTGGAGTCTTGATCCTAGCAATTCTGCCTTGTTCTTGGATAAGTCCCAATCATGAACCAGGTCATTTAGTTCTTCCCGTGTTAGTCTGTGTGGGATCGATGATGCACTGCATTGAAAATCTGCATCACTGCATGCTGTTGGAACAGGAGAACAGATTGGTTCACCCTTGTCCTCATCAGATGAATCAAGAGACTATTCTGCTGGAGGTTCTGGAATAGGCAGTCCCTCACCATGTGGAACTGGTTTCAACGCAGACGGAATGTTTTGGTAGACTCTTCACGACTTCCTTTGCTTTTTTTTTCTCCCAGAAAGAGGAGAAACCTAGCAGAAGTAACGGGCTTTTTTGTGGCTGCTTGGCTCTCTGCACACATGGGGACTGCAAACGGCATTGATGGTCTTTTGCCACTGAACCACTGTGAAAGCTGTGTTGTACATGTAGCACAGCATATATGCGGGGCGCAAGGCTTGTCTTGGTCACCAACCTTGCATCCAAAGTCAAGATGATAAGCCTTCTTCTCTTGAGAAGTGATACTTCTGCTTGTAAAATGTCACTTCTCCACAACCAGAGCACAAATTATCCACGCTATTAACGCACTTTCGAGGCATGACTATTCTGTATTGTACCTAAATGGATAAAATAATAACAGTTCTATGGAACAGTAGCTTAAATTGTCTCGCACAAACCCTGAAATATTTTCAATGCTCAACCTTTCTGACAGGGCTTTGTATAGTGCACTGCTGACGGCAGCTTACTTCAACAGCTGCCTGGCAGTAGTCTTGAATTGCATCAGAAAATGATGCAATCAGCTCTGGATGATGTGTACATGATCGTATTATGTAATGTGATGCAATATTACATCATTCTAGACTGATTCAGGGTGTTTTTGCAGTCCTACTGGATAAATTTACACAGTGAAACATATGAAATGAATTATGTGAAATATCTTCAAAACAAGAGCTAAGAAAAAAATTTTCAGGGTTATATTCATGTTCAGCACACCAAGATACTACAGATTAGGGCCTTTTTAAGTCAGTAACAATCTCACTGTTGACCAGTGTAATAGTTCACAGTTTTACTGTCAAGATTCTCAAAGTTCATCATTACAGTTTTGCTTTCTTGTATATATTCAGTGAATTGTGACCCACTAATTTCTTAAATTTTAAAGGTTTATAGTATTATTCAGCTAGTGGAGGTGTGTGGTGAAGTCAGTAATAATATTGTGCTAAACTCTGTTATCTCCAACCCCAACAGATTAGCTTCTTAATTTGTTTCTCCTGATATCTTAATATCTTGATGTTATGTTCCCACAACAATTTTTAAATTTTTTTTGCTTCAGGTATTACATATAAATTTCCCTTTTAAAGGCAAGGATTTAGCTACCTTTACCGACTTACAAAATTTTTCCTTTCCTAATGATATAGGGTTGCCATATCTCACAAAACAAATAACTTGCCACTTCAGATGGTCTTTCCTATAAACAAAGAGTAATATCTTCAAAAAAAAAAATCGTCTCAAATACTATTGAATGCTCTATGACCTAATGTGCACAACCCCTCCCTCAGTTTCTTGCATTAGACCTAATCTCCAGTGTGAGAGTGTTTGGAGAAGAAGTCTTCGAGAGGTGATTAGTTCATACAATGGAACCTCAGTGCTCTTATAAAAGATGCCCTAGAGTACTCCTATATCCCATTGCCCCATGGGAGGACATAGCAAAATGTCTGCCCCCTGAGGAACAAAATGTAACATTCACCAAACACTGAACAGGCCAACGCCTTGATCTTGGACTACCCAGTCTTCAGAAAAGTGAGGAATAAATCTCCGTTACTTATAAGCCACCAGTCTATGATATTCAATTATAATAGTTTGAATGCACAAAGGCAATATGAGACATACTAAAAAAAAATTCTTTGTTTATCTGAAATTTCAGTTAGAGTGAGCAGCATGTTCTTCCTGTGGCAACCAGATCATTTTCTTTTTTTTTTTTTTCAGATCATTTTCTTTCATTAGCTCTGTGTGTTACTCTTTGTAACAATATACCTTTAGTCATTGTTCCATCAAAACATAATTTGTATCCCCTACTTTGTGATGCTGTGTTTGTATTCCTTCCCCTTTCCTTTAACTGTACACCCATTACTGTTTCTGTATCTGTGATTTCTCAGTACGTAACAATCACACAAGCCAATGTTTGCATGATTTGAATCACATAAAAATAGTTAGTGCAGATCCAATTCATAAATGATGACTACATTAGTTTACAGGAAATTTTTGTGGTTTCCCACTCTGAATATTTTCTCTAATGCCATCATTTTCCTTTCCTTCCCTCTTCTGTTTTCATATATTCTCAAATTTCACGAAGACTGACTTCTCAGGACCCTTCTGAACTGCAGTCATCTTGGGGATTGTTTCCATTTAATGCTTTCCTAGATCCAATCCACTTTTTGTCTGGATCCTCAATTTTAGTTTATTTGTTTGTTTTGCCGGAACAAAAGAGCTGCATTTTCAAGTAACTGTCTAAAGGATTTGTTGTAGGTGATTTCCTGATATCTTGCATGTTTGAAAATAGCTGAATTTTTTTCTTCATACATGATTGATAGTTTGAGTGTGAAAAGAATTCTAAGGTTAAGATAATTTCCTTTGGGAGCTTGAAGGGAATTGCTCTCTTGTCTTCTGGCATTCAGCCTTGCTGTTGAGAGTCAGGCTGCTCTGATCTCATTTCTGTGTCTGTATCTCCCTCCACTCTTTTCCCTCTCAATTTATGCCATCTTTTTATGCTCACAATTCTGAAACTTTAATATATTATGATTAAATGCATATTTCCATATTCATTGTAATGGATAGGTTCTTTTTTTTAAAGATTTATTTATTTATTTATTTATTTATTTTTTTAGATTTATTTTTTATTTTTTATTTATACATACAAGCTGGGGTACAGGCCAGAGGTGTGGGGCAGCGAGAGGTTTCACCAGAAGCAGAGCGGGTAGCAGAACAGGCAGATCAGAAATACACTGCTGAGGGGAGCAGCGGGCGAGGCAGGAGAGGTCTGCCGCACCATGTGGGGTTCTCCCCGGCCGGGCGTCGAACTCGCGTCGCCGCTGCCGACAGCTCCACAGCTCTGCGCTTAACCGCTGCGCCACCGGGGAGGCCCTAAAGATTTATTCATTTATGCGTATAAGAACTGGGGTGTAGGCCGGAGGTGTGGAGGGTGGGAGGCTTCACCAGAGACAGAATCAGGAGCAGAACAGGCAGGTCCACTGAAATACACTGCTGAGGGGAGCATCAGGCAAGACAGGAGAGGTCTGCTGGGCCATGTTGGTTAGCTCCCTGGCCAAGAATCAAACTCATGTTACAGTGTCTGGTGATAGCTTGATAGTGCTGAATTTAATCCCTGCACCACCAGGGAGGCCCTGGATAGGTCTTTCAAGCTAGAGACACATGTCTTAATTCAGAGAAAATTTCCTACATATTTCTTTGTTTCCTTTCTTTATTACTGTTTCCCTGAACTTTCTGAAACACCTGTTGGTTATGTATATTAGAGTTTCTAAAATGTTCCTTTGTTTTTCGCTTTTACCAGATCTTTTAAATTTCTTTTTTGCTTCATTTGGGGAGATTTATCGAACTTTTTTCTCTAATATTTATATTGATTTGTCCCAAAACTTTTTTATAAAAAGTTTTAGAGAAAATGAAAGAAACTTATAGTAAATGTACAGAACCTATATCTAGATTCTATTTTTTTACATATACATAAAAAAATATTTAAAAATGCCCTGTCCTCTGGGTTTTTGGTTTTCTTTAATTTTATCTTTTTTAATGGATGAATTTGTTCATATTTCTTTTTATTTGGGAGTAGTTTTATGTTTATTTTTATCTCTCTTACTTAAAATTACTCCTCAACTATCTCTTGAGTTTTGTCTAATTAATTCACACATATCGTTGAGTAAATTATCAATAATATTGTAATATGGTGGGACTTGTAAGCAGGTGAACTCTGCTTTTGAGTGTTTGGGCAGGGAGAGATCTTTACTGGGGAAATCCTAAATACCAGCTTGAGTAGACTGTTCATATTCTAGGGATAGAACTTTTTCTTTGTTAATGTCTTTCTTTAGCAGGAAATAGACTTTTAATTTAACAGTGGGTAATGTTCTGCACACAGCAGAAGTATGTATATGACAGTATCTATAACTATGATGTGTCTGTGTAAGAGTGTATACAGTTCTGGGCGAGGTAGTATTTTCACATTGTAATCTCACCTTCCCTTTTTCCTCTAAACTGAATTTATAAAGTTTAAGACTTTGGAGTTCTGTTGGACAAAGTTGCATTTTTTGTCCTCATCAGTCTTTGCTAGGTCTTCTTAGATTTGGATTCCGTCAGCAGGCTTCTGAGATGTTTTTCTCATCTTTGTCGCTCTCTCTCTTCCTCACTGCTCTGTTGTCCTCTGTCCTTAAATCTCTCTTTTTTATCTTTATGCCTTTATATTTCTTCACTACAAGTTTTTCAGGATATTTCAAGGGAAAGACAATAAATACATGTGAACAATTATAATTAACGAATCATTTTTGCTTTAGTATGTCTTCCGTGTGGCCCCTGGATAGGATTCAGACTGACGGAAAGGCTGCCAGGTAGGGCTAGTGGCAAAAAGCTGGCCTTTATGTTATAGGATCATGAATTCATCTTGGATTAGCCAATTTGAATTTCTTTTAAGGAAAGAGGGTAAATGTCAATTCCTGGCGAAGAGTACTTTACACATTAGTGGTAGGGATACTTTTAAAGTGAATTAAAGCTAAATTATAAATGTTAAACATTATTATTTTAGAGTTTCTAGAAATTTGAAGGTACAAATACAAATAAAGCAAATTGTATGAAACCAGCCATCTTACAAAACTGAATTTGAATAGTTGTATATATTTTTTAAAAATCCTATAACCATTCTACAGTAGCCTCTATCTCCTGTCTCATGAGTATTTTAGCTGCATTTTAAAGGCACTTGTTATTTCCTTTTGTGCCCACCATATTAATTGTCTTATTTAGATATTTAATTTTGAAATCCATATGTTGTCCATTTTTTCAGAATAGTTAACTGCAAATTCATCACAATCCACTGGTTTGATTTAGGCAAGCAAATTTAATTCTACACTGTAAATAGTGATACTTTGAATATGTATTAGGAACGCTACTTCTCTTCCCCCAGTCCTCATTCTAGACATTTGAGTTACTCGCAGCTGCTATTCCCATAACACTTAAGTGATTATATCTGTTGCCAACTTCTATAAATTATTAACATCAAGGCTAGTGGTTCCCTGGCACACAATTTCAGCCTTCTACAGAAAGAGGAAAATTTAGGGAGGTTTAAGTAGATTAAGGAAATTCAACTGGTGACATGGTCACTAGAAATTTAATCTTTGTTTTGAAATACTTTCCCTTTCTTTACAACTGCTTCTTGTTCACAAGATTATTATAAAAAGCAAAGATTCTGTGGAGATTCTGAAAGTTCAAGTATGAGATAATTGAGTAAAGTTCATTCCATCCAATCTTTTCCCCACAGTTTTAAGTGATGAGGTAGCAGAGCCTCTTCTCACTTAACAGCATCTTGCAGTTATTACAGTTAATTCAGCAAGGGCTTACAGACTGGATTCATAAAACAAGAATGGATTGAATTCAAGCAAAGAAATGAGGAAGATAAATTGAGAAATGTCTAAATGAAATTAAAAATTATTACTTTCTCAGAATTCAGAGTGGCTGGCTATAGCTAGCAATATCCAGTTAACAGCATTAGGAATTAAAGGTATGTATGTGATAAAGATGGATGCCTTGCTTTTGTGGATACAACTTGGGTAATTTGAAATAAATGTTGTAATAATTGATCTTTCTGAATGATGTGCAAGTGCTAAATGATGCTTGATATACGGTATCAACTTCCTGCCTTTGGCAGTGATAGATGATCTTTACATTTCTGCTAATAAAAAGACAGTTACACCTTCATTTACTCATATGTCTGTGCTGCAAATAAAAGTTCAATGGAAATGGGCGGGAGACTCTATCGCCACCATCTTCATATTATGCAGACTACAAAAACCATTTCTGCAGGCATGATCGCAATAGGAAGATATCACTGCAAATTAATGAGACTCAAAGTACACTGTCATAATAAAGGAGTGGGGGAGGGTAAGTGAAGCTCCTCTTCATGGCAGCAGCCTGCTTACCTCAGTAAGGGTGAAGCAGTTTCTGGAAGTTTATTAATAGCTTTATTGACATGCTGATTGAAAGTAATTTTTCTGCAGACTTGGGGGTAATTCACTAGCAATTTTATTAGTTCTTGTCCAGCAATTTCAAAGGAATCCTTCATTTAGTAATATAATAATAATATATCTTTAGTAAAGATGTGTTTACAAAAATTATTCCTCAGCTCTGAATTGCCTCACAGATAAAAGATTGCTTGTTTGTTTGAAACAGGGTCATTGTGTCTCTTCAGGCTACAAGGCTTCAGGCTACTTAAACATTACTGTTTAAGTCAATCTGAATGTTATCATTGGCTGTATACCTTCTCATTGGTACCCGGAGTTACTAGAGGCCAGCTTTTTATTTTCTAGAACCACAGTTAAAATGAAGTACCTTCTAGTGGACTTTCATCTTTTGTGCTTCACAAAATTAAAATTACATTACTCTTCCGATGTTCTGCACTTTTGTATTTTGTAATAATAGAAATGTATTTGTTCCTATGATGAAAGAGAGCATCATGGGTTGATAAAGTTCATAGATCAGTTATTTCACTTAAACTGTCCAGAGTTGTGGATACAGAAAGTCAAATTTGAGATGCTATGGGGTATACAATCCCTAATTTCATAGTTTTCTTGGAACCAATGAATCATCTGGCAATTAATTAAACTGTTGCATATTAATGTGACTTTTGTATCCTCGGTGTTCTACTTTATTAGTAATAGCATCCCTGATGTGAGATGTTATATAAATTTAAGTTCAATTTAATAAATGTTGAGATAAAGGGACTTGTATTTGATAAAAAAGTGTGGGCAGGAAAGGCAGTTTTTGTTTTTCTGTAGTGTATATGTGTGTTATGCCACATATACATGTTGACTTGAAAAAATAATTGAAGTGTAACATATATGCTAAATACACATAAGCGTATAAGAATACACATATACAAGTGAGATATGCATATGTATATATACATATAAAAGTACATGATCATAAATATGGTATACATTTTCACAAAGTAAACACATCAATGTAAATATCACCTAGATTAAGAAACTGTATGTTACTCAAGTCCCAGGAATTCCCTGTGTTCCCGATGTTCTTTATGTAATTTTTTATGAAGAAAAACATAATTTACATAATAATATGTAGTTATAAAACTTTACATTTTGTTAGATAATAAAAGAAAACTGCTTTCAAGTCCAGATGTGTTACCTCAATTCATATGAAGGTTAAATGTAAGAATACCTGCAGGCATACTTAATTCTTTCTCAAAAGCACTTTGCGATACACATGAATTTTTCAAAAAAGTCCTTTGGTGGAGACTTAGAATGCTGTGACACAAATAGACATTATCTTAGCCTGGGAGATATTTTAGATGGAAGTAGCTAATTGTCTGCCTTTATCGTAAACAATCCTTAATACGATTCCTGAAGAACAGTTTAGTGAAAAACTGCAACCTAATGCGTCCACCAGGATGAGTTATCCACAAAATGCACTCTCTGATAATTAAATCTCCAAGTAGAATTGCTTACTATTACCAACCTGAATGCAGGAAAATGTGTACCAAAGCCTCTGATTTTTCATTTCAGTTGATTATGAGCTAGACTTTCTGATATTAAATCTCAAGTCTAGCTGAGTCTTTAAAACTGTTTATCTAATTATAAAGTATGTTATTAATTATACGTAAATGACACTAACACATACATAGGAAATATATTCAGACAGTGCAGAAGTGATCCTCTTTTTAAATTTGAACTTTTTACATACAGTGACTTTTCAATACTTCTATAATTATTTTTTTGTAGTTCACCATTATATGGTTCAAAATAACAAACCCTGATCTTTATTTGTGAGGAATTCACTGGTTTATATTACCTTCCTGCTTTTCACTATACTACCTGACGTTGATAGGTATATAATTTTAATTTGTTCTGTTACCTTTTTTAGAAAGATTTATTTTATTTATTTATGCATGCAAGGACTGGGGTGTAGGCCACAGGTGCAGGGGGCCTTGGAGGGTGTTGTGAGAGTATTCACCAGAGACAGAGTGAGAAGCAGAACAGGCAGATGGACTGAAATGCACTGGTAGGGGAGCGGGGTGGGGGGCAAGACAGGAGAGGTCTGCTGCGCCATGCAGGATAGCTGCCTGGCCAGGGATTAAACTCATGGTGCAGTGGCTGCTGATAGCTCCATAGTGCTGAGACTTAACCCCTTGAGCCACCAGGGAGGCCCATTCTCTTATCTTTGTAACTTTTTATGGTATGCTCAAGTCCGCACATCGATTCATGGCTATAAGGCTGCATTATTTATTGTGATTAAATTAGCAGACCTGCATTCCCCTCCACCTTTTCTTCCTTCTTTGTCAGTTCTGCCACTGATTTTATAGGGTAGCAATATTAAACATTTCCACTCCCTAAATCATGTGTTTTATGCATTGTTAATGGCATGGGTCTAAGAAGTAAAAAGTCAATAAAAATTCTAAAGCTTTTGATTTTACTATCATCATTCACTGCATATTATTCATTTTATCATTAGATTGCATCATTGTTCCTAATATATTTTAATTTATACTTACAATGTAAATCCTTCACCTTAACACTTGGGGACTTTTTTTTCCTTTTTTTATTATTTATATCTTTTACATTATTGTGCATTCCCCATAGGTTACCTATCACCGATTCACCCGTGAACCATCGCCATAGCCCCTTTGTGCTCTTTTCTCCCCTGTTTTGAGCCCTCATCCTCCCCCTCCCTCGCTTAATGTCTCTCTATTATTTGGTTCCCCTATATTCCTGTTAAAAGGTGGGAATGCAAACTGGTCCAACCACTATGGAAAGCTGTATAGTGGTTCCTCAAACTGCTAAAAATGGAACTTCCACACTTGTGGACTTTTTATAACAGCAGGAGAGAAGGAAATCCCTAAATATTGGACAAATTAATTCTAATTGAGACTGAGTCTTATTCACATTTATCGTAAGTTAAGAGTAACTTTGAGAATTGCATTCTCAAGTTCTATAATGAAGAAAGGATAAGACTGTCTTTCTAAAGATATGTTTTAGCTAGAAGAAAACAACCTGTTGTGTTCAGGCTTATATTTACTCTCTCTGGAAATGAAAGAACAGATGAATGATTAATGCCCATTGTTTGCAGAGATTGGAATGTGTAGTATGTATAGGGAAGTGTTAATGTCTATGTATGGGTAGTGTTTATGAATGTATTTAGAGAGAAGTGGCCAAGGAGTTAGCGTCTGTCAATGAGTAGATGTGAAGATACACGATTTATTGATCATGAGGACATCTTCAGTTACCTAAAATAATTTGTTTGCAAAATTAGAGTGGAGTTTAAGGGACTGCATCCTCAATAATTTGGTACACTAG
Source organism: Scalopus aquaticus (assembly GCA_004024925.1). Taxonomy (NCBI): domain Eukaryota; kingdom Metazoa; phylum Chordata; class Mammalia; order Eulipotyphla; family Talpidae; genus Scalopus; species Scalopus aquaticus. Next base: position 69,164 of record PVIJ01008626.1, read on the forward strand.
TGAGTTGCAATGAAGGTGTTGATGGAAATGCCCACTGTTATCAATCATACCCACCACTCCCACCATTATTCTCACTCCCCAATCTACATTCCTCTGGTAACCTTTGGTGATCAATACCCTCTATTTTATTTTGTTTTTTGTTTTTCAATCCTCTACATTATTTCCTTATATTGTACATATGGAAGAAATCATCCAATACTTTTCTTTATTTTTCTGTGTAAGTTTGCTTCAGATAATCCCCTCAAGTCCCTTCCATTTTGCTGAAAATGGCAAAACTTTGTTTTTCTTATAGCTGAATGGTCTTCTATTGTGTATATATACCACATATTCCTTATGCTGTCTTCTAGCAATGGGGACTAAGGTTGTTTCCATATTTTAGTTATTATAAATAATGGTGCAATAAACTTTGTAGTGCATATAACTTTTTGAATTGATTATTTCATATTCTTCTAATAGACATTCAATAGTGAAGTGAGATTGTTGTACCAAATGGTAATTCTATTAGTTTTTTTGAGAAAAGACCATATCACTTTCCAAAATAGCTGTCCTGATTTATATACCCAGCACCATTGTATAATGAATGGCTCCCCTTCCTCTAGATCCTCTCCAACACTTGTTAGCAGTTTTTTTATAAAACATTCACACAGATGTGAGATGATATTTCATTGTAGTTTTGATTTTCATTTCCCTAACAAGAAGCGATAATGGACATTTTTCATATGTCTTTTGATTGGCATATTCTCTTTGGAAAAGTTTTATTCAGATCTTCAGCCCATTTAGTTGTTTGTTTTTGTTTGTTAAATGGGATGAATTCTTAATATACTGAATATTAACTTCTTATTAGATTTGTGATGTGCAAATTTATTCTAGCAACTGTGTATTTTCATGCTGATACAGAAATATAAAGCGAAGTTATCACAGATTTCAGAATCACACAATTAGAATGTATACTGTAAGTCTGCTGCTTCCTTGATATGTGACCTTGGACAACTTAATAGCTCTGGGCCTCAAAGATTCTGTCTGTGAAATGGAATAGAATAGTACTGTCCACATATGGTTGTGAAAAAATAAAAAAAATAATTAGAACAGTAGGTGACAAATGTAAATGTACAATACATATGATGTAATAATTTCATTTTTGAAATAGATGCTTAGCTATTGATTCTGACTTTACTGTCAGAAAGATTTTTCTTTGTTACTAGAATTATTCTTTATTGAGGTAATATTGGTATGCATACATGATTCAAAGATGCAGTTAAGCTGTTTCATTGTTGTGACTTTGTTGGCAATTTAACATCCATTCAATTCTAACAGTATTTTTCAACCTTGTTGAAATCTAACTTTAATAAAATATAGTATTTAATTTCTTATTACTTCATAAAGAGAATTAAACATTTTCTGCTAACAAACCCTTCTACCAGCCTTTTTTCCCCGAAAGTTAAGATCCTTCTCCTAATGGTATTTGCTTCAGAACAATGAAGAAATTGTAGGATCTGATCACCAATAATTTAGGCTTTATGGCAATCTTTTTTTTTTTAAGATTTATTTATTTATACATACAAGCTGGGGTACAGACCAGAGGTGTGGGGTGGCGAGAGGGTTCACCAGAGACAGAGCGGGGAGCAGAACAGGCAGATCAGAGATACACTGCTGAGGGGAGCAGCGGGCGAGGCAGGAGAGGTCTGTCGCACCATGTGGGATTCTCCCCAGCCGGGTGTCTAACTCGCATTGCCGCTGCTGACAGCTCCACAGCGCAGCGCTCAACCGCTGCGCCACTGGGGAGGCCCCTTTATGGCAATCTTGATCTTGACTGGTGTACTATAATCTGCTTACTTTGTTGGGAGCCTAAGTTGTTAACCTTTCTGTGAGTAAAATTCCTAATATATGTTAGAATAAAAATAACTTATCTTACAGACTAACTTATAAAGATTAAATGAAATACTACATGTAAATACATAAGAAACATAACATTTTTCTTTACACATATTAAACGCATAGTTTATTGTTGTATAGTTGTTAATAGGAACCAAGCCTATTGTGATATCTAAATTGCTCCTAAATATTTAGATAGATTAGAAATGTATATGCATGTGAACTGTTCTATGATGCTATAAGAATTTTGCTAGCAGGAAGGATATGGCTCTTGCCCTGAAAAGAATGGTATTATTTTTTTTTAAGATTTTTTTTTTTTTAGATTTATTTATTTTTTTTTTATTTATACATACAAGCTGGAGTACAGGCCAGAGGCATGGGGCGGCGAGAGGGCTCACCAGAGACAGAGCGGGTAGCAGAACAGGCAGATCAGAAGTACACTGCTGAGGGGAGCAGCGGGCGAGGCAGGAGAGGTCTGCCGCACCATGTGGGACTCTCCCCGGCCGGGCATCGAACTCGCGTCGCCGCTGCCGACAGCTCCACAACGCAGCACTTAACCGCTGCGCCACCGGGGAGGCCCAAGATTTTTTTTTTTATTTATACATACAAGCTGGGGTACAGGCCAGAGGCATGGGGCGGCGAGAGGGTTCACAAGAGCCAGAGTGGGGAGCAGAACAGGCAGATCAGAAATACACTGCTGAGGGGAGCAGCGGGCGAGGCAGGAGAGGGCTGCCGCACCATGTGGGATTCTCCCTGGCCGGGCGTCGAATTCGCATCACCGCTGTCGACAGCTCCACAGCCCAGCGCTTAACTGCTGCGCCACCGGGGAGGCCCGAGAATGGTATTAAATTTTTATAAATTTATAATATGTAACTCACTTGGCTGAATTAACTTGTAGTCTTCATGACAAAATATTCCATCTGTAATAAACTAATAAAGATGCCATTACATAAATCAAAGAGAAAAACATGTGGAGTGTTTTTCAGACTTTGCAATGATTTTTATCTAACTATAACCTTTGCAGTGGTGATATTGTAGTGTATGAAATGAATAGCAGGTGATGTGAATGTGGAAATACTAAAAAAACTCTGTATCGGAGTCATCTCATTTTACATTCAAACATCAAGTAAAATTAAGCATTCCTGTGTGGCTTGCCAGTGTGCTCTTTGACTTTATAGTATGTGGGGTGTGTGTGTCTGTGTGTATGTGTATGTGATTTTAAAAAGGCTAATATTATTAAGCTGGAATTGTTTTTTTTTTTTATAAATATATATTTTTATTGTTATTTATGTCTTTTACATTTTGTATTCTCCTTGGGTAGCCCACCACCAATTCACCCGTGATCCATCTTCATGGTCCCTTGTGTTCTTTTCTATTCCATTTTGTGCCCTTTTCCTTTCCTCCCTCCGCCTCCCTCCCCCCCACCCCACTGATTGTCTCTCTCCCACCCGGCCTCCCTATAGTCCTGTTATAAGTGAAACCATTCGATATTTTTCTCTTTCTTTCTGGCTTATTTCACTGAGTATGATCCCCTCTAATTCCATCCATGTCGCTGCAAATTGCATGTGTTTATCTTCTTTCCATGCTGAATAGTATCCCATTGTGCATATGTACCACATCTTCTTGATCCAATCATCTATTTTTGGACATCTGGGTTGCTTCCATACCTTTGCTATTGTGAACAGTGCTGCAATGAACATACGGGTGCATGTATCCTTTCGGATTAGTGTTTTCGTATCCTTTGGGTAAATTCCCAAAAGTGGGATTGCTGGGTCGTATGGAAGCTCCATGTTTAGCAGTCTGAGGAATCGCCATACAGCCTTC